>KZ819188.1:1257260-1452380 GCA_003144125.1 Testicularia cyperi
CTGCATCTCAAATTGATATCAAGTGCAGTTTGCCCTTCTCGTCTCTTCAATCGTGCTTCTAACAAGGTGACGCATCTATCAGTCTCGCAACTGCAATGGCCGCAACAATGAAATCTGCAGATGTGATACAAGTGATTGGCTTCAGTCGTGCGTGGTGATCAGTACTCGAGCTGACATGCAAGGGCGAGGAATGCCTCATCCTCGTCGGGAAAGCTGTCGTCGGAAGACGACGGCTGCTGACCCTTTCTTCGGCTTTCCGTCTCTGTCTTGGCGGGTGCCGTCACTGCTGCCGGCGGGGAAGCGGTAACCGTAGCAAGTGAGCGTGCAGGCGGCCGGAAGGGGGCACTCGGTCCATTAATGTTGCCGGCGTGTCCAATCGCGATACCTGCTCCCGCAGCATAGCCGTGGCTAGCACCGACGTTGGCATGCTGCGAAGAAGCGAACTGAGAGCAGTTGCGGGGGAGACCCGGCTGTCGAGCCTGCGACATGCCAGGCAGGACCGACGAGCGTGATCTCTGACCAGTCGGCCCAGTTCTTGCGGCAGTTTGAGCGGCCGACTTGCGAGGCGAGGCGGTGCGGGAGCGTACACCGAGCTTTCTGCCTGCTGTCGTGCCAAGCCTCGCAGTCGAGGGTGCGGTCTTCCCGCTTCCGCTGGATGTCACGTGGCTCGTCTGCTGCAATGCCTCGATTCGTTTCGACCGCTTCAGTGGCGACGCAACAGCTTGCGAGTCGACACTGTCGCGATCGATGGGCGCCAACACCAGTGGAGACTCTGGCCCAGCTTCGTGACAGGATGATGCGGGGGCGCTATAGTGTTGGGCAGCCGAGTCGGGCCGGTGCGCGAGCGTCTCCATCTCGAACGCAGGCGCTGACTCCACTTCTCTCATCTTTTGCGGGTTCTTCACGCTTCGTACCACTTGTACCGCATTCGACGGCTGTGATGGCGCATTTGCTTTGTCCATCACGGTGCTCGATTTGTCGGTGCGGTCAGCGTCACGTTCCGACACTGTGGTCTGCGACAATTCACGGGACAGTCGACTGTCTCCTCTTGCATCTGCAGCGCCTGCTGACTGATAGTGCTGTGTTGTCTGCGGACGTTGAAGCTGTTGTGAGCGGACTGGGTCCATGAGCGACGGGCGTGAGGCGGGACTAGGCGCAGAGGCGGTGCGAACGATTCCTTCCCTCGAGGGCGTCAATTTGAGAGCCTGTGAACGCGGCTGCTGCTGCTGTGAAAGAGGCGCGGCGAATGCAGCGCCGTCGTGATCGGGTTTGGTGGCGTTTTCCTTGTCCCTGGAGGGATCATCGCCGGTTTCTCCGTACGCTGATCGCTTGGAAGCCATGTTTTCGATCGCGGCTTGGAGCTGTTCGAATATTTTCAAACAGTCTGCCGTGCTGCCGCGCTCGTTGTCAAACCCTAGTCCTGCGATGAAGGACTCCTTCTTCCGCTTTCGCGGAGGCCGACGATCCCCTCTTTTGCTTGGTGATGCTGACTTCCATGATGACGATGTGTTGGCGTGTGATCCTGCAGAAGCGCTCGGCCATGAGCCCTGGGGGCATTCACGGAGACGACCTGTGTGGCCAGCATCCATAGTGCGCCGACGCCTCGATTCTGGAGACGAGTCGACATGCTCACCCAGCAACAGCCGCTTCGAGGGAGAGTCGGAAGAGCTGCGCTTTCCTGCTCGTAATGTGCTGCTTCTACGTTCTGCCGAGTCTGAGTCTGTGCAGCTGTTTGCGTCGTCTTCGTCGTCATCGCTGAGGAGGTTGATGGTGTTACGATGGGTCTGGCGAGATGCAGGTCCAGGCTTTCTCGACGTGGATCTCGAGACTAGGGGCGAGCTCACGCTCGATGCTCCGCACGGAATCTTGCGAAGCTCACCTACAAAAGCCTGCGTGCCGAGGGGTAAAGTAGGCGAGTCCTGCTCCTTGGCGGGCCATTGGCGGAGCTGCTGTAGTATTCCGGGGGACGGAGAGCCATGCCAGTAAACTTTCGACGTGGAAGGCTGCGATGATGATTGTGATGATGATGGACCAGTGGCCGTGTTGTTGAAGTTGAGAGAGTCAAAGAGCTCCGACATGGCGGGCAGCGGTCTGTGAGTGATGTCAATTACTGAGCAGAGCCGCAGTGACCGGATATGGCTGACACAGGCAGGGATTCCGATCTATGAGTTTGATGGTGTTCCAGGAGCGTAGAGCGATGAGGACAAGAGCTCAGCAACGACGGCGCCGACTTCGATTCGCAGAGTGTGCCATCACAGGGTGTCGAAGGAATTACGAGAAGGCTAGAGCGTGTGGACGGGACTGGGTATGGTGGGAGATGGGACGAGATGTTCCTGCGCCATTCGAATCTCACGCCACTGGCGCAAAGGTTGCGTACGAGCCAACTCTCAAGTCTGTTTCCGGTGCTGGAAGGGGATGTGGAACGCGAACGAGGTAATGATGATGACGGAGAAAGACGAAGATGGGGAGGAACCAAGTCGTAAGCACGGCTTGTGACTGCAAGGAGGACGATGAATTAACGGAGCTTTTCTGATCAGCACATCACGTCGCAATTTGCGTTGAATTACACACACACACACATACACTCACACTTACACACAACGGTCAGACCTGGATGGTGAAGCATCTGCATAGCAACATGCACTCGTCCACCCTCTCGCTTGCTCTTGCGCTGCATCGTTGAGGCTCAGCCAGGCCTCAAGCGGTGTAAAGACTGTCGGAGCATGCTCTCCAGTGGCCCTTCAAAATTTCGAGACGATTATCTGCGCGTAAAACTAATCCAATACAATTGTCTGCTGTGGAGCCTTACAACAATGACAGCCTTTCACTTATACAATGCCTCGACACATGTTCATCGACAGTGTCTGCTGATGTCAAAGGACTAGATGGAGTCGTCCTGCCTGCAGAGACAGCGACGAGAAATCAACGACAGGACGGTGTACAAAGTAGGCTTGCAAAGCGACGTGCGAAAATGGTAAGATGGATCCGAGGGCTTGGTGTTGATCTCGCTGGCGCTGGTGTGTCGACGCGTTTAGACGCGGCTGCAGCCTCTTCTGCATTTATGTGCATGCCGCTCCTGCCTCACCACTACTGTATCCCTCGAACGGCGCAATTGCATACACAAAAGGACGGGTCACGGGAAATGAAGCTGTTAGACCAACCTATTCCATGATCTCTGTAGAGCTAACTGTACTCATCTTGCCGCGATGGCCCGCTACTTTGGCGGTCGCTGCAGGAAGATCCGCTTGCAACACAGCTGATGCGGTGCGCCGTCCTCCATGAACTGTTCTCCGACAGCCTCATAGCCAAGTCTGTAGACAAGAAGCGACGAATGGAAGTCCAGAATGCGAGCAGTGTCAGTCGCACATCTGGCGCTGTGAAAGGCTCGAGCTACGACGTTTGTTCAGCATACACGTACCTCTTGTAAAAGTCAATCACGTAGATTTGGCTGCTGAGCTTGATCACGATGCTGTTGAGGGTCTCGACCTCGTCCGATGGCGCGCTGGGTCCATCAGCTGTCGTGGGCGGACCGAATGCGCCTTGCTCTTGCGTCTTGCCATCACCGAGCGCACGGAGCAGCCATGCTTCGGCTTCAGTAACTAGAAAATGTCCGAGTTTCTTGCCTCGCACCTCTTTGAGCAAAGCCAGTCGGCCGAGCTTGCCACCCCGGTCTTCGGACATGTGTTTCGCCGTCTGCTCTTCCTCCGCTCGGGTCTGTGCTGGATCCAGGGGTGCCTCGACCGGTCTGTGGTGAGTGCTCCACGCCGCACTCACAAAGTCGGCGGCGATCGCCGATTCCGTTCGTGACCCACCCAGCGGGTAAGAAGTGCTGCCATCTGGCTCACTGCCCGGCTCGTCCGGCTTCGGAATCGGCAACGGGTATGGCAAGAGCCTCAGGGTCCCCAGCACGCGAGAAGGATCCGATTCGTGTGTCAGCGCAAAGTGGGCGGCCAGCGGATCGTACTGGTCGATCTCGTCCTTGATGTCGAAGCCTTGCTCTTCAACGAACACCGTGATCCGGACCTTGCAAGCTCCCCGCAGCTGCGCCGCCGAAGTGCAGAGCGATACTCGATAGCCTTCGTTGGACATTGCAGATACTTCTTGTGGCGTCCAAAGTTATGCTCGTGGTAGACGAGAGAAGCAAGGAGGAAGATAAAGTACGGGCCAAGGGTCTCTTGTCACCGTGAGTCAGCTGCAGCGGATTCCATTGTTGAAATTATGGATTGCCGGCCAAGATCCCGGCCGATGCAGCGTGGCATTTTCTTCGCGGTGAAAGTAACACACTCCGCAACTCTGAAAAGTGCGCTTTTTGCGACGTGCATCCACCAACGCTCTAAAATCCCCTCAAGTTCTCCTCTACAGTACAGTACTGTACCTCTCCTCCAACATCCGACTGCGCACGGCTCGTCTTGCTTCGTATCCGAGCGCTATCCCTATATCCCGAACTACAGGACGCTTCCTCGCCGACATTCTCGTCACATTCAACGCTTGGAACTGTCGTTCAGCAAGGATTTCAACCAGATCGCAGCGGCAATGTCAGTCGTCAATCTCTTCATTCACGCACCGTCGACTTTGGTCTCGGCAGAAAGGCGATTGCCATCAACGATCCCACTCCATGATCTCAAGTACAAGCTCGAGTCGATTGTCGGAATCCCACCAACGAATCAGATCCTCGAGATTCACTCTTCACGAACGGATCATGAGCAGCAGCAGCAACTCGCTGGTCCGGGACCCTTTGCCGCGTCCGTGAGGCCAACGTTGGTGCTCGCAGTAGCTCAAAATTCACCAATGGAGGAGCAAACTCTGGAGCAGCTTGGTGTCCACGAGGGTATGGCGATCAAGGTGCTCGATACGAGGCCAAAGGAGCTCATTCAGACTTACACCGATGAGAGCCTTGTGGACAAGTACGTCATGGACGACGATACATACGCCGCGCGCCGCGACACCGTCCTCGCCTTCAAACAGCGCAACAAGCTTGGCCGCTTCGATCCGTCCAAGGATGCCAGCTCCAGCGTCGCCTCTGCTGACACTATAGACCTGCCAGAGGATCTCAAGCCTGGCGCAAGGTGCCAAGTTGATCTGCTCTCTGGCTCCGGTGCTGGGGGTGCCAACAAGCGGAGAGGCACTGTCCGCTTCGTCGGCCAGACCCAGTTTGCGACGGGCACCTGGATCGGCATCGAGTATGACGAGCCTGTCGGCAAGAATGATGGATCGTAAGTTGTCTCTTCTGCTCTGGATCTGCTGAGTTGCCGTGGCATTCATTACTGACCCCCGCTCATTCCGCATAACCGCACGATGCACTCTTGCTACTCTGGCCGTGCTTGGCCATCACAGTGTGGCTGGAGAGCGGTACTTTAGTTGCAGGGCCAATTTTGGAAGCTTTGTCCGTCCTGACAAGGTCCAGGTTGGTAACTTTCCGGCAGAGGATTTTGATCTCGACCTGGAGGACGATGACGAGGAGATGTGAGAGTCACATCTCGAAAGATACCCAACTGCCTCTCCTCTCAATTGAAACACACATTTCTTCACCACGGTGACGGACACCAAGCAATCATGATGGCGCAACGCGAATGATGTGATGATGACACTATTGTGATTGTCGGGAGAGAGTGACTTACAGATACAAGAGGGTAAGGACGCTAGAATGTGCGAAGTGATCAGGACGTGAGCGATACAGATGCGAGGATTTACATCAGGTGTGAATGCACAACGAGAACAAAGTGGGAATATCGTCGTGACGCAAAGTACGCGCCATGAAAAGAGCACCGCACGCACATGCGATCGACAGATCAATGGTGGGAGATGCATCGGTGTAGAAACAGATGGCGACGCGGAAATTTTGAAAGAAAGCACCACCACAGGAGACCGGATGCACGAGGCGTGAGGGGGAAAGAGACGCGTTCGCAAAGGAGAAGAGCAAAGGCAAAGGGAGATGTGTTGGTTGTCGATGCAGACACAAAAAAAAAGAAAATAGGGACTCGATCACAGAGCAAGATCGACGCACGCTCGCCATCCCCGACGACAAGAACGACGGATCTGCCGAACGCGCACTGTACAGTAGACCAGACATACCCAGCAGAAGGACAGAACTGTGAGGCACTTTCTCGTTCTGTGCCGTGAAATTTTATTGATGCCATCGCCAGGGCAGCGCGGGCAGCCGAAGCCAAGCCCGCTACGCCAAGACGCCCTCGACGTGGACCCGTCGGCTCTGAAGTCTGTTCTGGAGTTCGAATGAGTCCAAAGCAAGAAAGAGAGACAGAGAGATGCGCGCACGCAGCACACGGATGAAGCAGAGGAAATAGGAAGGTAGAGAGTATGATGAGCGCACGCATTCTGCTGCTGGCCAAGAAACTCGGAAGTCACGCGGTCAGGGACGTATCGGTGTCGTGCACCGGCTGATCAGCGGATACGTGTCGAACTCCTGTGCACAAAGCTTGATAAAACGGCCCTTCTCGGTGTGCTTGATACTTTGCTTTGGCTTGTGCCTGTGAAGTCGGCTTGCTAACTCGGGTCACTGGATCTGTGGCGCTCGGAGACAAAGACAGCAGGAAAGGCAGGGAAAAGAAGATATCGAATGCACCGTAAAGGAGATCGAGTGTTATGTAGCAATTGAGTCCGTCGGCGGGACTTTGTATCGGAGGAATTGGCGAGTCTTTGCAACTTCACTCAAGCTTGGCGTTGACAGTGGCGTCCGGGATGCTGCAGGTTTGAAAAGGTTGAGACGATGCCATTTGGATGAACAGCGGAATCCGAGTATGTGCGGATGGAGAAAATTGGTCATTGTCAGTAAGCGCATACCCATGCCAGAGATCGAATCCTTGCTGCAAAGCATGGCAAGACTCACAATTGTGCACTGATTGGCTTGCCGCCAAAGTAGCGACCGTTCAGGCCATCGAGCGCGCGTCGAGAGGCATCTACGTTGGCAAATGTTACATAGATCTCGCCGGCCGATTCCTTCTCCACATGAATAGCCGTCACAGGGCCGTACTTGGCCTGGCACTCGTCCTGGACGTCCTCGGCGAGATCCTTGTCCCAGTTCGGCTCGGTCTCTTCGGCGGGGTCGAACATGTTCTTCAGTAAGAGTGAAGTGGTGATCGCCTCCGTAGCTGATGCTGTGACGCCTACAACAGACGCAGCCGGGGCTTCCGCTGGCGGAGTGGTGTCCGTCGAAGTAGTGACCGGTGTAGTGTCGGAGCGGGCCAGCTTCTCCATTAGCGCAGCGCGTCGCTCTGGGTTCAATCCGCCTCCACCCCCGTCATCAAATGACGATGTCAGCTGAGGCAGGTGTCCTCCGCCCTGGCCTCCGCCGCCGTGGGACATCGAGTGACCCATGGCGCCACCGTGGTTGCCACTCGCGCCACCTCCACCACCTCCGGATCCCTTTGCATTGACCTTACCGACTCGAATAGCACGGCCAGCTAGCTCGAATCCATTCATTGACTCCAGTGCCTTTTTAGCTCCATCGGCATTCTTGAATTGGATGAAGCAGAAGCCTTTACTCTTGCCTGTGCCAGGCTCGCGATGAAGGTCCACGTACTCGATCTCGCCGAATGGCTCGAATACGGCCTTGACGTTCTCGTCGGTCAGACTGAAGTGGAGCGATCCGACGTAGAGCCTCGCCTCGGCATTGGGGGGCATCGTGGGTGTCTGTCGGGGCGGTCGCGGCGGAGGTGCCACGTTGAGATGGATTGGGGCACCCGCGGTGTGGTACTGCATCGGCAAGGGTGCATTGGCTAGGACACTCGGATCGATGGGGGCGGGCCCCATCGCAGGATGGTGATGAGGTACCATATTGGGTCGGAGGGGGTCCATGATGCCGCGACCCTGCTGCTGGGCACGGGCGCGGGCGTTGTCGGTGAGTTGAACGATGATGGGAATGCCAAATAAAACCTTGCCGGTCAGCTCGATCGCCTTAGGCACCAGCTCCTTTGCAGCAAATTCTACGTAGCCGACGCCCTTACTTCGACGCGTAATGCGGTCCATGACGATGCGCACGTCCCGTACTGCGCCGTCGCCAAGGTGCTCCTCGAAGAATTCGCCCAGATCGCGCTGCCCGAGTCTGGCGGAAAGTTGTGTACAGAAAACAGAGCGCTCCTCGTAATCGTCGACCTCCGGCGTCGGCGTCCGGCGTGACTGGGCCGACGGAGCTGGGCTATCATATCGAGACTGTCCACGTGGGCCACGTCGATCAGCGTCAACATCATAGCGACTGTTTCGCCTGCGATGCTGACGGTCGTAGGAGCGGTCGTAGCGATCCAGATCCCGATCGCGGTCACGTTCACGTTCGTTGCGGTCTCGGCTGCGATCGTCGTAGTAAGAGCTGTACCGATCCCGATCGGCGCGGCTGGGCGGACTGTTGTAGCGTTCCTTCCGTCTGCTATCACGGTTTCGATCACGCTCACGCTCACGCTCGCGCTCTCGATCTCGATCTGAATCCTGACCTCGATCACTGCGGCGACGTCGACGCTCTCGCGCTCGCTCTTCTTCTTCCCCCTCCTCGTCGTCCACAGCGGTGGCTGCACCTCGAATTCTGATGGAAGAGCGGGAGGCGCCTCCTTCTTCATCGTCGTCTTGTCCGCGTCTTCGTTTACGTCTTTCCTCTGCGCGATCATCGAGGACGCGTGCAGAGCTGCGGCGTGACTGATGGCTCCGTTTACTTATCACGCTGTCACGGCTTCTGCTGCGATTCCGAGAGGGACTGCTGGAAGGCGAACGGGGACGGCGCGAGGTCGTTGCATCACGAGGGACGGGACTAGGACTCTTCGAGTCTCGCTGGGGTCGGTCACGATGATTGTCAGCATTAGAATGGCGGGAGGCTTGCGCGCGCCTTCTCAGTTGCTCAGCAAGATCGCTGTCCCTAGACTTGTTCTCCGCGCGCTCATCTCGCCGAGATGAGCCCTTCTCAAGTTCGAGCTCAGGAGTGCGAGAAGCCCGCTGAGCACGACGCGCTCGCGCCTCCTCCAGATCGGCATACATGAGGCGGCCAAGTGGGAGAGGACAGTTGAGGATGAGTGCCGAGAGCGTGTTTCAGAAAGGGTTGATGGATGGTGGAGATGCAGAAAGCGGACCGCTCAATACGTGAATCTCGAAATGTCGACCTGCTTGAAGCGCAGCAGGGATCGAATTCTGGAAGCTCACGTGACGCTTGACGTTCCGCAGGCGCGCCGCCGCGATCAATTTCATGCACTTTTTGTACCGAATCCAGCCATTTGTGTTGAACGGAGGTGTACTTTGTGCTACTTTCGAGACCAACACTAACTTCAATGGCTTGGTCTGGCCGATGGAGTCCATTCAACGTCACCCCGAGTCGGCTTGTAGTCACTTGATCGGCGCCTAAGACCTACGCCGAACGACACGTATCACGAGACTACCAAGATACGCATCACACGCGGTCTCTGCGACTCATTCTGCATGCGGCTGTGATGATCACGAAAACCGGCATCATTCCTCTCGCGGCAGTACGGAAATTCCGAGGCTCGGTCATTGAAACTACAGTCTCAAGCTAGACAATCATCAGTAGCTCGTCACAAGGCAGCTGATAGGGCAACCCCCCCAAAAATACGGATCGATGGATTTCACCTCGGCCTTTCGACAGGCATCAACCCGATGCCTGACCTTCTCCCCGGGGTCAACTTTCATCGCCTCAGTCACGGGCGATGACGCTAGCTCGATTGTGGTCAGAGCCAGCTCGACGCTGCAGGTGATTCGGACATGGACCCTGGATGTTTCGATACAAGAACTGGAATGGTCGAGGGACGGGGCTTTCATCCTGGCGTCGCATCCAGCTCAGCAGGAGGACGGCGTCGTTTTCGTACTATCGCTGGATCCAGGCAAGGAGGCCAACGACGGCTCCGACGAAGGCCAAGGATGGGTCGCTCGCATTGGAGCAGGTTCTGAGGGCCTTTCGCATGCCACATGGACCCCTCCATACGGTCCGAGAACGCTGGTCATGTTCAGCCAAAATCAGGTGCGGGCGTCCCTCTACACCCTCTCGGATCAGACCATGGCCGCCATCGAAGGTCCGAAAATTGAGCGGCTAATCTGGTCGAACAAGAGCCCCGATCGCTTTGCCACCGTCCTGAAGGGTGCAGAGCGCGATCACCTTGCCATTTTTGCCTGTAAGAGCCTCGGCATCGAGGATCTCAAGGTGTTTGCAGTACTGCCAAAGAGCCAAGAAATTTGGAAATCACATGGGTGTTTCCCACTTGCCCTCAACGACGCGCAAGATGCAATCTGGTCCCCGGACGGCACGCACATTGCAGTCTGGGAAGGCCTTTTGGAGTTCAAGCTGCAGATCTACACGCCCGAAGGACAGCTTCGCGCCACCTATCTGGTCGAGCCCGAGTCCGACGGCCATCCTGTGACGAAGAAAGGCTCGGGCAGCGAACAGGCTCGAAGCACCGCCGCAAGAGCCGCTGCCTCTAGATCCAAGAAAGACACAGTGGAGTTGCCACATATTGTTGCTGGTGGTGGTCTCGGCATCCGTGAAGTCAAATGGAGTCCATCGGCCAGGCACCTCGTTGTTGGCGGATGGGACGAGAAGCTTCGCATCCTTGAAGCCGAATCGTGGAACGAGGTCTGCTGCTACGACACGGCTGCCAAATCGATCTACGCAACCACCAGTAGTACCGACACCTCAGTCTATGGGCCGCTGATCGCCTGGCGAGAGCCGGCGAGCTGGCTGGAGGAGACACGTGCTCGCGGCATCGTAGCACTGGAGCACGCTAGTTTACCAGTTACCCCAGCGGTGCTGAAGATCGACGTGTCGCGAGCCAATGCCAGGGTTGGAATCAAGTGGTCCGAGTGGAGTCCAAAGGGCAATGTGCTGGCTGCTTTCAACGAGCGTCTACCGACCTCGCTATTCATCTACGCTTTCACGGGTCTCGACGTGAAAGGCGAGCTGATCAAGGATCTCCGGCAGCCGTACCTGCTCTCGGTATTGCAGCTCAACTCTCTCATCCGCAAAGCATGCTGGAAGCCGGGCCATGTCGGCAAACTTGGTATCGTGTGCGGCAATCAGGCTGTCTACACCTGGGAGCTGCTCGGCGCTACTTCAGACACGGGCCCTAGGTTCACAGCAAGATCTGAAGCCATTCCCATCCCTACCGAATCGTTCAAGGCCACAGAAATTCAATGGTCGCTAGATGGTCAGAAGATTCTGCTGGCCTCTGATGAACTCTTCTGTTGCGCATTCGAAGTCTAACAGGATTGAACGGACTGGGTCATCGGCAATCACCGAGAAGCACTCGCTTAGACTATGTACCTTGGTCCTTATCTGTATACTAGTGTATTAGTAGTCTCAAGGTTTCAGTAGTAAACAAAAAGGGCGTTGAACGCCTCATCTAAAGGAAACCTCGACCCGTTCCGCGTGCCCACACCTGTACTCTGCTGGTCGAGGTGCCCGCACCGACACCTGCCGTGGCTGCACTCTGACCGTCTGGAGCGATGCGGTAGAGCACCGCCTTGGATCGACTGGGACATGGAGTCTCGACCGCGAATGCCTGTAGCGGAGGAAAGTGCGATGCTGCTGATGGGTCGCGAGGCGTCGTCTTGAGAGAATGCGCCAGCGACGGGCGAACCAGAGGGTGAACAGTGATCTCTCCATCGCAGTCTCTTGCGCGTCCACTCCCAAGTTCCTTGACTTCGATCCACACATCAGCGGTTCGCAAGAGCGAGCGAAGCACTGATTCTTCAACGGAATCCGAGGCCTCGTGCTTGCCGATCGAGGACGCATCTGCGTGCAACAGAGTGACGAGACTGGCACGGTGCTTGGTAACCAGGCTGTTCAGCGCCTTGGTCCAAGTGCAAATCTGTCTTGCAACATCAACCGGTCTACCGAAGACATCGGTATGGTCAAGTGACCATGAGAGGGCCGAGAGATCGTCGATGATAACGAGAGTCTCTGAGGACCAGCTGGCTTCCTCTGACGTCTCCCGCACTAGCTCGCGCTCCACTTGAGTGTATAGTTGGCCGAGAATCGGATGCGGCCTTGTCGCATTATCGACATCGATGAGCTCTTCCTGACCGGTTTGCACCACGGATGTAGATAGCGCTATACTGGCTGCATCGATGTATGCGAAGGCGCCGCGTTGCGTCTCGCTGTCGATCTGGATGCCGGACTTCCGAGCAACGTGTTTGAGATGAACGACACCGTCACCACTACAGCCTATCCAGACCACCTTGACATCCTTGGCCCTGGACTTTCCCTTGATGTCGACCTGCCTTGCGGATTTGTTAGCCGCATGACTTGCTCGCAGGAAGTGCACGAGCACGAAAAAGGCCGGCGCGTCGATCGTGTCAGTCACGACAATGTGAGAAGAAGCTGGCGGGATTGGTGTCCTCTCGCTGGCAGACCGAGACGGGCCTGCGTCATCCAGTGGAAATGACAAGAGAGAGTCAAGATTCGGCATTGCGTATACGTGTGTTTTCAGGAGCGAAGACGATGCTGAAGTGACTTGAATGGCGTGGAAAGATGAGACGACCAGAGTCCAGCGTCACAAGACCAAGACAAAACGAGGCTTTGTTCTCCCCAAGACCAGCCGCGGCCCTAAAGAGGTGGAGGAAGAGCCAGAAGAAAAATAGAAACGCAACATGAACGCGGAATACCATCTTGGCGCATCGGCAAGATCATTGACCGATCTTTCGTTACACAAAAATCTGACACTACGGAACTTTTGAGCTGGGACGGTCGTTGGATCAGGTTGCAGCTGCACGTGTACTCGACAACA
This sequence comes from Testicularia cyperi, assembly GCA_003144125.1. NCBI lineage: Eukaryota > Fungi > Basidiomycota > Ustilaginomycetes > Ustilaginales > Anthracoideaceae > Testicularia > Testicularia cyperi. Next base: position 1,269,989 of record KZ819188.1, read on the forward strand.
AAAGGCCGAGGGCACGCTCTTCGCTCGGGCTGCTCGGTTCTGGGACAGCGAAAGATGGCGCGTACCCTGCCAATTGAGGCTCGTGGCTCGATTTCTCGGTGTGGCGAGGCAACGTGCGCTCCGACCAAGCCTCGCGCTAAACCTCGCAAATGCACAACACTTCAGCTCACCGCCCTCGACTGTTTCTATTTGTCACTCTGAGCGTGTGACTCTATAGCTTTGAAAGTAATCGGAGGAGCGATGGCCTCTCTAGATTCAAGTTTCAGTCCATACTCGGTAGAGACAGTTTCCCGGTCACGGGTGAGAGCTCTGCCACACATTTGTAGTCGTTGCGGGTGCTGGGGGCTGGTGATCCAGGCTCGTGTCACTTTTGGAAGCCAATCTCTTAATTTACGGTACAGTGCCGCGCAGTTTGGGTGTCTATGAGTGTCGCAGGTGCACTGAAGATGCACGGCCTGCAGGTGGCAGAGATGTCAACGTGCACACTTAGTTGCATATCTTGGACCCCACCTGTCCCACACTGCTGGCTCCTGGACCCCATCCTCAGCCTGTCACCTCTTCTACCGGTGTGATCTTCGACCTGCTGCCGATACAGACTGCTTGATACAGTACAGCAGTAAGTCGCCGTCCATGTAGTGTACTCCTGTAAACGGATACCGTTCTCTCCGACTCCCCTCGCCGCATGACCAGACTGCCACACTTGTGCTTCGACTGCGTTTGCCCTGTCTCCCCCTTAATGGTAAGCCGAGCCTGTTCATCGGAGAAGCCGGTGATTCATGCAGAAAGACCTTGCGTTCGTGTGAGCGGCCCCTCTCCGACTCGTACTGTACTGCAGAATGGTGCGTCTCAAAAAGTATTGCCGACGATGCAACGTTCCCTTTGGTCATCTGCGCCGGCCCAGATGACATGCATTCGCAAACACAGAGCCCTCTGATGCAGCTGCTGACCTGTCGGTGTGTGTGTACGTGTGTGTAGAGAAGACCACTTGTTTTGTTGGGCTGGTCGAGCAGAATTCACTCAGTGTACCCCACTCATTGGCCATGTATCGCCTGTCGGATGGCTGCCGACATCCCCCAGTCTGTCACTCGAATGCCAGTAAAGCAAGAAAACAATCTGCAGGTCGCCCGCCCCTTCGATCGTGTGCACGCCTGCCAAACCGTTCAGCGCTTCATGGTGCCGCCACCGGAGCCCCTTGGCCTGCGACAAGCCATATCCCATAGCCTGATTGCTGTACATAATCCCACGAGCTCAAATATCCTCTTGAGCAGCAGAATCTTGGCTCCTCACAACCACTTCCCCTAGTCCTCGGACGGAAAGATACGCGTCTTTCTTCCTCTCAATCTCTCGAAGAGATTCACACGCGCCTATCATCAGCGCATATACAGGACATCAAGATTGTCTTCGCAGGCGACAGCCAGCATCAGCAGCCATGGAGGCCGTAACGACAAACCCCATCTTCACGGCAGAGCCCATGTCGTACTACCCTCGCGATCTCAAGCGACCCAAACTGCGCGTTGCTATTGTCACAGAAAACTTCTTGCCCAAGGTGGACGGCGTTACGCGGACTCTCGCGCGTCTCCTCGAGCATCTCAACAACGAGGGCCACGAAGCCATGGTGCTGGGTCCCGAGACTGGCATGCGTCAGTATGCCGGTCACCCTGTTGTGGGCACTTTTGGCGTTCCTCTGGTCGTCTACCCGGGCCTCAAGCTCAACTTTATGCGTCCGCGATTCATTCGACGACTGCAGCAATTCCGTCCGGACGTGATTCACTTTGTGGACCCTATTTGGCTCGGTGCTCAGATGTTGCCCGTGGTTCAAAAGTGGCTCCCGGACGTGCCCTGCGTCTCGTCGTACCACACCAATCTTCCAACCTACGCCACCCTCTTTGGCATGCCGTGGCTCGAAAAGACCATGTGGAATCTGACTCGCTCTCTGCACGACCGCTGCGAAATGGTCTTCTGCCCTTCGGAGAGCACTAGACGCATGCTCCAGGGCAAGGGCTTCAGCAATGTCGAGATCTGGTCCCGCGGTGTCGACGTCGAGCTCTTCAACCCGCAGGCCCGAGACGAAAACCTGCGCGAGAGCTGGGGCTGCACCCCCAAGCCTGCCAGTCTCACCCAGCCTCTTTCACCTTCGGTGGCTGCCGCTGATGTGGCGTCCAAATACGGTTCGGAGCAGGCCGCCCTAGCGCATCTCGCCGGCAAATTAGGCGTCTCCATCGTTCAGCCCGTTTCGCGTGGTGGTGGTCTCCTCCGATCGAACTCCTCCACAGGCAGCTCGCGCCGCTCGTCGTCACTGCTGTTGTCCTCCTCCCACAGCAACGATGACGAGAGCTTCATCCGGACACCTCCGACTGGCCCCATGGGCTCACCCGAGCTGTCCCCGCCTCCAGCCTACGACAGCCTCAGCGGCATCCCAGAGCTGCCGTCGGGCTTCCTCCTACCTCCACCGGCCTTGCCCTCCACCTCCTCCACCTCGTCTCTCAACTCGCTGGCCTCGACGCGTGTGGAGCCGGAGCATCAAGATTCCAAGACCGTGATTCTCTACGTCGGTCGCATCTCTTGGGAGAAGAATCTTCGTTTGCTTATTGAAGCGTTCAAGCTGCTCCCGACTTCGGTGCGAAGCAAAGCCAAGCTGGTCTTTGTTGGTGACGGACCCGCTCGTGGCGACCTCACTCGCCTCTGCAACAAGCTCGAACTCGATGCCACTTTCATGGGCCATCAGAAGGGCAAGCGTCTTGCAGCCATGTATGCTTCAGCAAGCATCTTTGCCTTCCCGTCCTTCACCGAAACCTTTGGACAAGTAGTGCTGGAGGCGCTTGCCTCTGGACTTCCTGTGGTCGGACTCCACGCCGAAGGCACCTCCGATCTTGTTGCGCATGGCAAGACCGGCTTCCTCATGGACGTGAATGCAGTGGCCAAGGCCAGCACTAACGCCAACAGCCCTTCGCGCCCCGTGACTCCGGGCGCTTCAAACCTCAACAGAGACGCTCGCGACGCTTCGGCGATCGCCATCAACGAATTTGCTAGCGCCGCTTCCACGGTGGCCATGAACATGCGACCGAGTCTGCCCTCCTCTCCGTTGGCCCTCGGTGCCGATCGTGTGACTTTGCCTTCGTCTCCTCAGAAGGCCAACAAGTCGAGCGACGTGGGACTGGCCAGTCCCATCCCAAACGTCCTCGACTTCAAGGCCAGCATGACCCCCAACACGCCCTGGTTCCACCAGTGCGCCAAGACCTACTCGATGCTTCTCGAGCGCCTCATTCTCGACCGCCACACCCGTGCACTTATGGGCCAGCGAGCTGTCATGTACGCGTCCCGAAAGACGTGGTGGGATGCAATGGACGCGCCAGTCCGCGGGTACGAACACGTCATCAAGCAGTCCGGACTCAAGAACCTCTCCGACGACGAACTCGAGGCATGGCGCAACAAGCAGCGTAAGGTGGCCCCCCTTACCGGCATCAAAATTAAGCTCGCCGTCCTCATCTACGTCTTGCTTTTCAGCTACTTTGTCCATCTGCTTTTCGTTGCCAACTAAAAAGAGGCAAGGCACGACGCCAGTAATCTTCTCTCACTCAGCACCTTATAATTTTGGCTTTTCCGTCTCGGCCCTCATATACCCACTGAATCATGATGCTCGTAATACAGACTACTTCTCTTGGCCAAACAGCTCTCAGCGCACATCGCTATTGTCCTCGTCGATCAATCGATGGTTTGTGCGGCAGTCGCTGTGATGAGATTGTATTGCAGATTATTCACCCTGAGCCAGAGATCAACGTCGTGATCCCGGTCTGGCTACCGTCCGGCCGAGGGGTGTATTTTACATGAGGAGGGCGACAAAGTTGCTCGGGAAAGTGGTTGCGCCAGGCTTGCGGCGAGCTTCGTCGAGCAGCTCACCCTGCCACCATCCATCGGCTTCTGTATGGGTGACTGCGATGATGTCGCCAGTGGTGAAGCTGAACTCGTCCGGATTCGTTGCCTGATAGTCGTAGAGAGCCTTGACATAGAACAGAATCGGTTTGCCAGAATCACTGTACTGCCCCGTAGGTGCATGAGGCGCTGGCTGCGGTGCTCCTCCACCTTGGACTTGGACCTGGACAGGCGCAGGCGCTGACTGAGCAGCTCCCATACCTGGAGCAGGGCTAGTCGACCTTCCCCATTGCTGCTGCTGCTGCTGCTGAAGACTCATGGTGCTGGGCTGGTGAGAGTGACCCGATCCGTTGGGCAAGGGAGCACCGTGCGTTTGAGGCTGCTGCTGTTGCTGCTGTTGCTGAAGGTATTCTTGCATGTATGCCGACGCAGCTGTCGGTGCTGCGGCGTGGCCATAGTAGCCAATAGGCGGCGCAGGTTGCTGCTGCTGTGTTGGCTGCACGGCTTGCTGCTGCTGCTGCTGCTGCTGTTGATAGGGCGACTGCAGCGCCTGCGGCGGATTGGCATAGGTAGACGGATGCTGCTGGTGTTGAGCAAGATGCGCCGGCATGCTCTGGCTACTTGGAGGCGGCTGATGAGGTTGCGAGCTCTGAGCGTAAGCGCCGCCAGCATAACCTCCGTACTGAGCCGGCGCTGGAGCCGCCGTGGGTGCAGAAGCGACGGCGGCAGGCTGGCCCGCAACGGGTGCGTTTGAGTACATCGAGGCTTGTGCGGTGTGCTGGCCTTGGTACGGCTGATGCGCCTTCGACAGCGATCCCTGGTAGGAGTAAGGACTCTGCATGTGAGGCGGGACATTCTGTTGGACAGGTGCCTGGCCATACTGGCTTGACACTGAGGGCTGTGTTTGGTGATGCGAATGCTGGTAGTTGGCATGCACGACTGACGCAGGCCGCGGCGGCTGCGCTTGCGAGGCCGGGACACCTGCGACGCCGGTCTGGCTCGGTGGTGCGGGCTGCTGCTGCTGCGGCGGCGGCGGAACGCTTCCGGCTCTGCGCATAAAGTCCTCCGCCATCTGGTCGTGCGTGACTGAGCCGGTGGCGTCCAGGGAGATCCCCAAAGGAGTCGTGCTGCGAGGTGGAATGTTGGATTGGCGCCGTGAGAGCGTGCCAGTGCGGGGTTGATCGGGGGTTTGACCCGCATGGTGCGAAGGCGGCTGATATGCCTGCTGCTGCTGCTGTTGCTGTTGCTGTTGAGTCGGACGCGACCAGGGCTGAGGACTGGGACTGCGGCCTCGCGCACCAACACCGGCGAAGCCCTGCTCCGGCTTCATCGGGCTCTTTGGTCGCTGCTGTGGAGATTGAACGCCGGCGCCGGCATGAGAGGCGACCGAGTTCTGGCGCGAGAGAGACTTGCGCTCGCCCGGGAACGATTGTCCGTACTGGCCTACAACCTCCTCGACGGGCAGCGGAGACGTGGCGCGGTTGGGCGCCTGCATGAAGGCGGCCGACGGTGAGCGAGCTCGAGCGGGCGGGGGATGCTGGCCGCCGTATGACATCGACGGCGAGGGCGAGTGAGCGCGCTGAGGTGGCATGTTTTGTACGATCTGACCCGGTTGAGCAAAGGGCGGCGGTTGAGGCGATTCTGCCGTGAGACTCTCGCGCCGAGCCGGACCCGGTGATCGGCCTCCGGGTCGCATGCGCAGGCTTGCCAGCGCTTTGGCGATGGGGTCCTCGTCGTCGGTGGTGGTCGCTGCCGCTGCCACCGGTGCTGAGCCTGCTCCGTAGTTGGACCCCTGGGACCCCTGCACCGGCGCTGTGATACTGTTTGAGTGGCCGTGCCCCCCGTTGGCACCGCCGAGGGGCGCAATCGGACCGACGCGGGTGGACTGCATTTTGGCATTCGAAATCGACGAGGTGCGAGCGAGAAAGTGTTTAGCCGACATTCGGCGCTGAGGATCAGGTCGAGGCGAAGTGGACGTCGCAGTGGACAGTTCGGCAGGCCCAGGAGCACCATCGTTGAACATGGCTGCGGAGTTCTGACTCACCTGAGTGGCGGCAGATGCCATGCCTGGGAGGGCTACTGCGCCGGGAGGCAGCTTGGAAGGAGAATGGGCGCCGTCGGCTGCGCCGCTCGGAGGCGCGTTCGCGTACGTGTGTGTCTGTGCGATAGACTGCAAAGGCTCTGGAGGGACAGGCTTTGTGGATGGTGCACCCATGGCTGCTGGTACGCTCGGCGGGATCGAAGGCGATTTGGATTGCGGCTGTGGTGGCTGTTGCTGTTGCTGTTGCTGTTGCGGTACATATTGCTGCTGCTGCTGTTGGTGTTGTTGTTGTTGTTGTTGTTGTTGCTGCGGAGAGGGTTGCGTCTGAGGCACCGGGAGCTGGGTGGGTCGGACTGTGTTGCGCTGAAACTTGGCGGTGTGGTAGACGGGGCGAGCAGGGGGCGCCTGGCCCTTGGCGTAGTTAATGTACTCAGGTGGCGCGGGCATCAGCGAGCCGGTACCACAGTGTTGGATGAAGAACTGGATGTCGCGGGGCGTCTCGACGTTCTCAAGGCTGACGCGAATACGCTCGCAGGACTCGTCGTCGGCAACGCAGACGGCGGAGACAGCGTTGGCGTAGTTCCAAAGGTTGCTCTTGGTGAAATCGATGCGCTCCTCCTCCTGGTCCTGACACTGGTCAAGATAGGCCTTCCATTCAGCATTCCACTTGACAGTGGTGTCCTTGAGCGCACGGACAAAGTTCTGGTAGTCTTTGTCGTTTTGGTTGACCGTGGCCTGAGCCTTGTCGAGCTTGTATGCCACCTTGTCGAGGTCCTTGCCCTGTACGAGGCTGCTCTGGGCGGTGTAGCCGTTGATCTTGATGCAGTCCTGTTCGTACTTCTCGCGCGACTTGTTGACGTACTGCTCCTGTGTCTGCTTGTTCTTGTGCAGCTTCTCGATGTTGGCTTGGGCGTTCTTGCGAGCAGACCAGGAGCGACTGGCAAAGTCGCCGACGGATCCCTCGAGGTCCTTCTTGATCATGCTGGCCAAGTCATTGTGGGTTCTAGATGTGGTATCGAGCTCGATTTTGACAACGTCAAAGGCAGTCTTGAGCGCCCCAGTCTCATGGGATCCCAATGCCTGCTTTGCAAGCTTGGCAAGACGCTTGGCATACTCGGCCTCGATGTCGGCACGCTCCTTGTAGAGAAGCTTGAGGTCTTCGAGTGTTCGCTGTGAAGTTTTCATGCGAGCGGCTATGGCATCGAAGCCGATGTCGTTTTGACCCCAAAATGCATTGCAAAAGGCGTTTGTGTCGGAAAGCTCGCGACGGATATACTCGTCCTCGGCAGCGATGCGACGGCCCGCCTCGCCGCCGTCCTGGCCCATGCTGCCACTAGCCCGCTCGGCGCGTGACCGAGAGCTGTGGCCGGAGCCCGCCGACGACGACCTCCGATCGGAAGGCATATTCGCGTTCTCTTCTTCGGATGGGATCCGTCGCTGGCTCAGTCGCTTGTTTGGTAAATTCTTCGTGAGTCGATTTGCAACAAAGAACCCCGGACCGACGTCGACGGTTTTTCAAGTGTGATAATCACTACAGCGCCGTGTGAGAAGGCCAGATCGTGATGATGATGATGATGATGATGATGTGACGAGACGTGACGTGACGTGACGTGATGTGACCAAAGAAATTGTAAGCAAAGCGTCGTACGCCGTCGATGTTATCTTTTTCTGCTCAGTGCTGCAGAAATCCAAAGCCAAAATCACTAGTGGTATAGGGAATGAGATAGGGAGCCAGCGGACAAGGCTGACGGGAGAAGGACGGAATACCTAACGCGAAGGGATTCCTCTGCAGGTCCTGATGGCGATGGCGATGACGGTGGAGGAGAAACAGCCTTCCAAGATGCAAGCAAGCATAGCCCCGCCCAGCTGGATAGGCACTCTTGCGGACGGGAAGGAAGGGGCAGGAGAGGCCTGCAGCTCGAGAAGGCAAGTGTTGTGAATAAGTGCCCAGTGCGGCGGTGCCTGGGTCGTGAAGAGCGATGTGGGCGCGTGCATCTTTCCCCCTCCTTCTACTCTGTACTGTACTGTTGAACCCTGGCACCTTTTCGGTACAGTATCAGAGCAGGAACAAAGAACCAAAAAAAAAAAGAAAAGAAAAGAAAGAGCAGTAGCGGGTCGCTACCGTACCTCTGTTGGGCCTGCAAGCAGCAAGCCGTGCGTCTAGATGAGGTCTGCCGAGTGAGATTCCACTCTCCACCTTGGCTTGACTCGCATGTTTCCGCCCATCCTGGCGTCGCGTCCCCTAAAGTAGCAGGAAAGGGGTCCCTTCCAGACCAACACCCTGCAACAACTGGCCGCCAACACAGCCTTGGAGCCTACTTGATGCCCCCTGGCTTGCAGAAATCAAGTGTTGGATCGTTGAAAGGGTGCTTGATGGTCTCACAGTGACTTTTTGCTCCAGCCCCGCCCTTGCCTTTGACGTGGTTGCCGTTTCATGCATGGACGCAACAACGTGGCCGGACTCGGAACGCGATTTCGGCATGGTCTGCATATTATTGAGCAAATCCTATACAGTACAGTACTACTCACTCTGAGCTGGCGGGACTGGACTGGAAGTAAGTAAAGGCCGTGTTCTCTTCGTCGACGACGTGATTCGGTAAATGTACCGAGATTTCCTCAAGTCATTGCAGGCCAGGGTGTGATGCACTCGTCTCTTTCGAGTCTGCAGGGACGGTCCAAGTGGTGATACCATAGTTGGACTGGTTGGACTGGCAGCGACCCTTTTTGGAGCAGCTTTATTTGCGACTTATTCTGGCGTTATTGAGTTTTTTCGGCGCAGGGTCGCGAAGGGCTCAGTAAGCCGACCCGCAGCCCGCGGGATCGCAAAGATTAATCTGTGTAGTGTTGCCGCAACAGCTGCACTACTCTGGTCGCAACCTTCCGCGATGACATGACCGACACCGTTTGTCCACCGAACACACACGCTTCTCCAACAAGGTCGGTCGATCCGTCGCTCTCCCTCACACCATCGAGCTGGGGACATTCAGTCGGCTTGACTGCCGATCGCGCCATGTATTTCAGCCGCTGAGCCGTTGCACATTTCGTCGAGGGCCCTTCTTCACAACCGACCATCGGTCACGGCAACAAAGACATCATGAGCAGCAGTGTTACTTCTGCATCACTCTTCCCTGCATCATACGTCCACAAGCCTTCTCGTTGCCCGCCATGTCCACACGAATAAGCAGGAAGCCCAGGGCGCGGCTGCAATTCGCTCCAGAGCAGAAGCGTGTTCGCAAGGTCGACCTTCCACCCAGCTACGAAGCCGAAGACACCTACCGACACTTGGACAACTACGTCGAAGAATCTCGAGCACGTAGAAGGGTGGCTCGCCGCGATGCCTCTTCAAAGCGTAGCCGCGCTCGGCGTGGCTCTAGAAGCAGCCGCGCCAGTCACAGCTCCGCTGTGAGCAGTAACGCTTCAAACAGTTCCAGCAGTTCCAGCTCGGACGGCTCGTCAGACTCCTCCAGCAGCTCCTCCTCCAGCAGCTCGGGCTCGGGTCATGGTCTCACCATCGCCCGCCTGCGAGCCTTTTTCGGTGACTCTTCCAGCTCCGACTCGGACTCATCTTCCTCAACTTCTTCCAGCTCGTCCAACACTTCGCGCACTTCGGCCAGCGCATCCACCACTGCAACCGATGCTGGCTCTCGCTCGCGACGTCCTTATGCTCGCCGTCTCTCGGCAGTCTCGGTACGCAAATCCAAGTCGCGCCGCAGTGGCAAGACCCGATCGCGTGCAGACCAATCGGAAGCCAGCGATGTTCCCGGATCACCCGTCTCTAGTCGACGTGGTCCGCTGACACCTTACTTTGCGCCGCTTGCCGATTTCCCACTTGGAAAGAAGGCTACCGAGAGGCGGCAGGCCAAGAAGGCCCGTCAAGCTGCCAGACGCGCAAAGCAGCGGGAGGCCGACCTCATCAAGCAGGGGCGTCTTCCGCCAAAGCCCAGTCGGAGTGCTCGGGCCAAAGCCATGCGCGCTAGGGAGCTGGCCGGTGGCATAACCGAGTACCAGCTGTTCACGCCTATGCGTCTGCCCATGGATGTCGCATGCACCAGGCTCAAAACGCTCGAACCGACGCCCGAACCCGTCAGCGGCACTTCGGTGGTCTACAAGAAAACACTGCGCACCAACAACTGGTCAGAGACCCGCAACCATTTCTATGTCCTGCGAAACTATCTTCGACAGGTCGATCCGCAGGGTGGTGATTTCGGACTCGCCCCGGACGCTGCCTATGCTCGCCCGCATCACCATGAACATCATCATCACCATCGGAGAAAAGCCGGCAAGTCATCTGCCGCAAGAGCCGATGCTTCCGCCGGCGTCGACGAAAGTGGCTTGGCGCATCAGGCGCACGCTAGAACCTCAACAGCCGCCCAAAGGTCGGACTCAAGAGCTCGAGAGGCGGATGACGAGCTTGACTTCCTGGACGGCGATCTGGCCCTGCCACCGCCAGCAATGGAGCTGCCTGATGATGCTGAGGCTTGGGTGCTTCCTCCGGTCGCATCCTCATCGAAACTCTCACCAGTGCAGCGGTCGTCTTCTCGGGTCCGCGTCTCATCAACTTCCTCACAGGACAAGATGGGTGCAAGGGCGCGGTTTGACCACCAGTTGCCCGCAGATCAAGAGGAAGAGACACGCACGGGCCGACATCTTTCGGACATGCCACTCAGTCCCGGCTACTCCACCGTCTTTGGCAAAGACTTTGGTCGCACACCGCGTGATTTCCTGTCGTCGCCACCTTCTTCAAAGGATATCTCGCCCACACCGCACAGAAGACGGGGCAGGTCGGCTACCGTGATGGCTGTCGAAGCGACCTCAACTACAATCGCAGTCAGCACTGCGGTAGCGACTGCTGACATGACAGCAATTTCGACCGCCAGCCAGCCTCCCGGATCAGTATCTCCGGACCATCGAGTCTCGGAGAAGTCTGCTCCGCCGCAAGACCCGCCCTCCGAGGGGGCAAAGAGCAAGTCGGGCACCGCTGGGTCGATCGAGGTGTCTGACGAGGGTGCGTGGTGGCTTCACGTGCATTGTCCAACTTACCGCGACATGCATGAGATTTCGAAACTCTTCCCGATGCACCCGCTCACCGTCGAGGACGTGCTCCAGCAGGATCCGCGCGAAAAGGTCGATGTCTTCGACCGCCTCGGATATTACTTTGTCGTCATTCGTACCATCGACGAGAGCTACTTTCGCTATACATCAACAGGTACAAAGAGCCCGACCGGATCCCCCTCGGTCAATGCCACCACCGCTAGCTCGGCAACCGCTTCATCATCGAGCCAGACGGCGCATGGCAGCAGCCTTGATGCAAAGGGCACAGACTCGGATGTGGGCAAGCCCGCCGATGTCAAGCTCGAGCAGGGCGAGACGGACCGTTCTGGCCAAGAGAGCATAGAGATGCGCGAATTGAGTGATCAACACGGTCGACATGCCGAGGGGCGGCCGCCGAACGACCCTGCCAATATTCGTGCAGCTCGAACTCGAGGCAAAAAGGACGACGAAAATGCCGGTCACAACACGCGGCTGTCAGCACCAACGCGGATGAGCAAAGGTCGCGTCGAGATTGTGGAACGCATTGGCGGAAAAGAGGGTCTCGAAGGTGTCAGTGTCGGTGCCAACAACATGTACCTGCTCGTCTTCTCCCACGGAGTCATCTCCTTCTCGTTTGAGGACGTGAGCAAGCACATTGACCGCGTCATGACACGGCTGCTCGAGATCACCCAGCCGGTCGAGTTAACGGCCGACTGGATCGCGCACGATCTGTATGACTCAGCCGTTGACGCCTTCTTCCCGCTCCTGGCCTTTGTCCAGTCGGAGGTGGTGGAAGTGGAAGAGCTCGCCAGTGAGCCGACGAGCGCCACCAGCAGCCGCAAGAAGGCTCACAACTTTGCGCCAAAGCAACGTCGCCAGCGTGCCTTGCTTGGGTCCAATCCCGAGGGCCGGCTGATCAGTGTCGAACCGGTGTGGAACACGGCCACTACAACTTCTGAGGCGGAGAAACGCATGCCTATGCTCGAGGTGCGCAGGCTCAAGACGGTCTGTGCGTTCCGGCCACTGCCGTTCTTGAAGTTGCACCGAACGGGCTGGAACCGACTACCACGGTTCCTGGTCAAGCAGAAGCAGACCGTGACCATCTCTCGTCTACCTGAGTGGGAATTTAAGGATCGACTCGAGAGCGAGATGCGTCAGACAGCCGCGGAGATCGACGAGGCGAGCAACTTTGTGTTTGATACCCAGGCAGCGACCGACCAGAGCATCATGTTGCATCGCATTGCAGATACTCGCAAGATTGTCACCGGTCTGTCGCGGCTGCTGGCGCCAAAGAACGACGCAGTCAAGGGACTTCGAAAGCGTCTGGCGGATCTGCAGCAGCTGCAACGCCGCGAAGAGGCGGCCATGGGCAAAATTGGAGCCAACAGCCGAAGCATGCTGGCGCGAACCGAGGTGTCGATGTACATGTCGGACGTGCACGACCATATCATCTCCATGTTGAGCCAATTGGGATCGGACGAAGGCAGACTCTCCGAGATTCATCACACGTATCTCGCGCAGATCACGATTGACAACAGACGCTTCCGCCAAGGAACCGACGGTGAGCTGCTCTTCCTCGCAAGCATCGGTCTCACAGTGGTCACCATTATCTTTGTCACCTCGCTCTTCTCGCTCAACGTCAACGTTCCCATGAACGAACACGACTCCAAAACACACCACTGGTGGTTTGGAATCCTGGGAGCTGCAGGATGTGTTCCGTTCCTCATGTTCTTCTACGTCAAGCTGGCCTGGAAGCAGTCCAAGTCGCGAATCGCAACAAAACGAGCCGCACGCTGACACAACGAGGCCAGCAACGTCTGTATCTCTAGCCCACCCGATACCATTTCTGTCCTGCTTTTTCTCATCCTTCATCGTTTCTATCGGCTCCGTCGTTTGTTTTACCATCCATTTACATTTATGACATCTCCTCAGCATGTACAGAACGTTCATATCAATCCAATCCGCCCATAGATTGTTTGCTTCTGGTTGGGCAATTTGTGCCTCCTTCTTTGTCTGTTGGGCGCGGAGAATCGAAATCGCGATCCGTCTGATCTGAAGCCCATTCGATGAGAATTGAGTACGTGCACGGAGAAGAGGTCATTGTTGCATCACGGCAGAGAAAGGTCTACAAGGAACAAGGTCGCTTCGACTCGAGCAAAAGTAGAGGTGGTAGTCGTGATAGCAGTGGCTCAGTTTACCACGAGGCCTTGGCACTGTTGATTGTCGAAGAAAATAGAAGATGAGCACCAAAGATTCGAGGTCAGCCATGAAGCTTTCCAGAGTTACTGCCGAGCAACAGCTTAGTCTGCACTTACATCTGGAACTTGGCGGCAACGAAGGGAAGCGAGAAGCCGACGACAAGGAAGGTGGTCAGGCTGATGGCAACGGGGAGCTTGCGAGTGGGGCCCGAGGGGAAGGGGACTGAATTTATAGACAGTTGCGATCAATAGAGATAGAAAGATCAGTCACTGTTTCTCCTTGTTGTATCTCACAGATCGACGTTGTCGCAGAGTAAGACTGATCCGGTAGACACTTACGAGACTGGTAGATACCCATCGTTTCGTCAAGTCGTTGTATTCCGGATTCGGAGCGCGGTGTAGGTACGAAAAAGCGGTCAAACAAGCAGGCACATATTTGTAAGGGTCAAGCCCATTCAATTATCAGTACGTCGGCTTCCCAAGAATATTACGCGATAGTGAAGATGCATATGCGTAGAAGTCGGGAACAATATGCTGATGTCCGTGATGTGCAAATGCATGGCGTTGATGGAGCGAGAGAGATGCTTACAGTCTCGTGGGTGTTCTCGACGTGGAGGTTGCGTCGGAGAAGGGGGGTCTGCTGCTGACGCAGAGCAGTGCGGGCGGATCGGACGGTCTGTCGGGCGAGGAGAGACATTGTGGCTGACAATCGGTGGTTGATGAACAGGTGACGGTGATGATGCTGAATAGGGCACGGAGAGTTTGCTTGCTTGATGGCGACGAGCACGATTCATTGGCAGGCTCGACTCGGCACCGCGCGCGAACCCACATCGCAGCTCCCTTTGGACTGCTTCTCAGTTCCCTGGCCTGACTAGGCTGATTTCGGATCGAGCCCGAAGGACAATCGCAACTTCCTGGAACACACTTGATTATGTAACAAGATGCCACGTGATTTTAGGGCACACGCTTATTGACTGCTGTCAGATCTTTTGAATCCTCGCTCTTTGCTGTCTCCACGGGGTGCAGGCCGCACTTTTTCTTTCCTCGACGGATTCGGCAGCAAAATTTGAGATTTTGCGGTGGCCTCCACGCTTTTTTGAGGTCACACCCGACCTTTGCCTGTCCTCAACTGCCTTTCCATTCTTCCCGGCCAACATCACAATCCCACATAAGCCATCTTGGTCCAGTCATCACAACAGCCCAGTATCGTCCCTACTCTTATAATTGATCATTCATCGGTCACACATAGCACTCAAGGGAGAATTGACGAGAGTCACTTCGGGGCCGAAGCTGCCAATCAAGACAAGCAAATTTCGACAAGATGCCAGGAGCCAAGCCACCGCCCTCTACGGGCGACGAAACGCCCGCGTCGGGCTCCTTCAAGCACATTGGAAACAAGATGAAGCGAACTGAGCTCTATCGAAAGTACAAGCTCGACAAGCACAAGAGCAAGCGAGAGCGCCGAAGCGCAACTGCCAAAGAGGAGCGAGGTGCAGGTGGAGCCGAGAAGCGAGCGCTCCGTCTAGCGCAGAACAAGACGAGGACGATTGAGAATACCAGAGACTTCAACCCGACCATTATTAACGCTCCCAACACTCACGAAGGTCCGGGGCCGAGCAACCTGGATAAAGCTGATGCTCAAAAGTCAGGCGAGGACGACGACGAGGACGCGACCGAGGCAAAGGAAGAGCAGGAAGCAGCAGAGGAGGCCGATGACGATGAGGATCCGACAGCGCCACCTGCAATCCTGATCACCACGTCAATGCCCTCGTCGTCAACATCCCCGCATCTGGAATCGCTCAATGCTCGGTCACATCCTGCTGAAAAGACACGAATCTTTATCGACGAGCTGCTGTCGGTATTCCCTGGTGCAGAGTACCGTCCACGCGCCAAGGCCCAGGGTGTCGGGCTTGGAAAGATTTGCGGCTGGGCACGGGAGCGAAGGTACGACGCAGTCGTTGTAGTGGCAGAGAACCGTAAGGAGCCCTTCGCCCTCACCCTCATCCAATTGCCGCACGGCCCCACCGCCTTCTTCCGACTCACCTCGATCGTCACCGGCGAAGAGATCTATGGCAAGGCTCGTCCAACATCGCATACTCCAGAGCTGATTCTGAACAACTTTACAACTGTGCTGGGACACCGAATCGGCAAGGTACTTCAATCCATGTTCCCCAAGATCCCGCAGCTCGAGGGCCGACAAGTTGTGACGTGCCACAACCAGCGTGACTACATCTTCTTCCGCCGACATCGATACATGTTCAAGTCGGACAGCAAGACAGCGCTGCAGGAGATTGGCCCACGCTTCACACTCAAACTGCATAGTCTCAAGGACAGCCTGCCCAAGGGAGCCGGCGTGTGGGACGGCAGGTACACTGGTGAATTTGCCGAGCTCGAGCCCGAAGAGATGCAGGAGGACGACCAAGATCCCATTGATCCTGAGGCTGCCGGTGACGCTGATGACGCGAACGCGGATGAGGATGACCTCGTATCCGCAGCTGAGGCAGCCGTGACGACCAAGAGCAAGAAGGCTTCCGCGGCGGCAGCCTCTCTCGACCCTTCTAGTAACAAGAAGAAGAAACGCCAGAGAGGCGAAGAGGAGACTGTGGGCCTCGACTTCCAGTGGAAGCCCAAGATGAGCGTTTCGCGACGCAACTTTTACCTCTGATCGGCATTGCAGCCGTTGTTCGTTTCCGCCCCCTGCTACCTCTATTCAGTCCCGCTCCCTTGCATCCGCATCTGCATTCACAATCATGTACTTTTATCCAGACATTGCATATTGACTTCGTCTCATCTTCTTGCGTCTCTGCGGAGAGTCGATCGTGGTACTGTGCAACGGGTCAGCCATGCAAGCTATTATGGCTAGCTTGATACTTCTGCAGGCCGCAACACAACAACTGAGCTTGGACGCGTATAAGTTGTTTGTTGGACCCTGTGATGTTGATTCACTCGGGCTCCACGCGACGCAGCTCGCTGAATTCACATACTGTATGCACGGCCAATTCTTCCTGTCGGAATTGTCACTTTCTGTGCTTCAGTTCGATACGGTATTCTCTCGATCGTCACACTACTGCTCCTGGTCTTCCACTACGCCATGTCACTCTCTTAGTCACCAATTCCAGCACTGCGCCCACATCCTTCGGTCGCTGAGTCGTCAGATCGCTGTTGCGGCGCTGACAGAAGAGCTGCAAAATGAACGCTCAGCTTCTGAATCCTTTCACCATCGACATTCCCGACTCGGTGGCCGCAACGCTCGAAACAGCTGACTGCAGCGTCTGCAGCTTCAACCACGGCAACGGAGTCTTTAAGGGCCAATATTTAGCGGTAGGCCGTACCGACGGACTCATCACCATCTGGGATCTCGAGACCAGATCCGTTCTTCGAATCCTGTCCGCTCACGTTAAAACAGTCAGTTCGCTCTGCTGGTCTTCATACAATCGCTATCTGGCATCTTCCAGCACAGATGGCAACGTCGTCGTCTGGGATTTATCTGCAAAGTCGGTAGCAGGGCCTGTCACCACGGCCTCCTCACAACCCAGTATCGGCTTCAATTTCGACACATCCGACCCAAATCAGTCTGCCTCTAACCATCAGTCTCAGTCTCAGTCTCAGTTCCAGCACCACGCCTTGCCGTTCTCGTCAGAGCGCAAACACACGGTCCGGTTCGATGCGCCTGTCTCAAGCGTGAACATCGCTCCGGGTGATAGCCGAAGGCTGCTCGTTGTTCTGTCCACTCAGGAAGCCTATCTCGTCGATCTGACCGAACAGGTCATGATAAAGAAACGGCGACGACAACAACAGCTGAACCCTGCTCATGCCAACGGTACCACAGATCACAGTCAGAGCAACGGGATCGCCTCTTCATCATATGCGCCCGCTACTTCAAGCAATGGTGGTAATACCGAGGCTGATTTTGACGTCCACGTCGAGGATATCCCTCAGTCGTACAAGAAGATCAAGCTGGTCAACAACCAGGCAGGCGGCGGTACAGAAGAGGAGTCTGGATCCGGGATCACATCGGCAAAATTCACTCGAGATGGGCGATTCGTCGTAGCAGGCACATCCCGCGGCAGCCTCTACATCTTTGATGCCGCGACCGGCCAAATTGTCGACACGGATGAGGACAAGTCGCTGTCCACCACGTCTGGAGTCAAGGAACTCAGCTTTGACGCTGCAGGTCGGCATCTTGTTGTGAATTGCGGCGATCGGGCGATTCGGATTTTGAGCGTCACCACCAAGGCTGATCTTGCAAATCCCTTCGACGATGGCGAGAGGGGCACGCTAGACTCAGACGGCTTCCATGGCGAGCGTGGTAAGAGGCGGAAGACAGGTCTGCGACTGATTCTGCTCCACAAGATCCAAGACATGATTCAGCGCACGGCTTGGGTCAACGTTGGATTCTCGCCCGACTCCGACTACATCTTCGCCGGAGCAGCACACAAAGCTGCTCATAATGTCTATATCTGGGATCGATCTTCCGGCACCCTGGTCAAGATCCTGGAGGGACCAAAGGACTGGCTTGTTGGGGCCGACTGGCATCCTTCGCGCCCAGTTCTAGCATCAGTCTCCAACACAGGTACCATATACGTTTGGTTCACTCCGACAGAAGAGATCTGGAGCGCCTATGCTCCCGGCTTCGAAGAGCTCGAGGAAAACGAAGAGTATCAAGAACGCGAAGACGAGTTTGACTTTTCGGACCTCACCAGCAAAGACCGTATTAGACAGGAGGAGCAAGAAGCCGCAGACGTTCGAGTCGTCGAGCCCAAGGCCAGTGCCTCCGCCCTCAACAACTGTATCGAGACTGGCTTTACGCCACGGCAGCTCTCGACGCTGCTCGGACTGCCACTGACAAGGTCACCATCCTCTCTTCAACAACAGACACAGACGCCCGTCGCGCTCAGTGCGATCGCACCTCGCTTGGAAGGCTTGATCTCAAGCTCCGATCCGACGGGTTTCGAGGATGCCAAAACGCTCACCTTTACAGTCAGAGACGATGACACCAATGAGGCCTTTGTGATCCCGCCTCGACTCGAGGATGACTTTTCCGACTTACATGACGAGCTGTCCTAGCCTGAAAGCTGACATTCGCCCGGCTTCGGTGCCCCAGATACCAGCCAATTCAGACATATGGCAATTGAAACACTTTCTTTCACTAACAGATGTTTGGGGTGCATGTCCGTGGAAGCTGCGACTTGAGGAGGGGAGGGAAGAGAAGCGCGGTACGTTAGAAGCCAAAGACTTTGGCAGCCTTGTTGTTGATGAGTGCTTGCATGGCCTCTTTCCGGAAGGTATCGGGAATCATGCGAATGTCGTCGCCCTTGAACTGGAGAATGGAGCTATTCTTGGTGTAGACCTGCCAGTCGAGACCCGTCAGAGTCGTCGGGTCGTGGTAGTAGGCAAAGCTGATCCAGGCAAGGGGGAATTTCTCGGCGATAGTGGGATCCTTGGTCCGTCCGTCGGGCTGGATAAAGATGTAGGCGTTATCGACGCCGTGGTGCGGGCCGAGGGGATTGCCGGTTCCATTGGGGTACTTGTCGTTCTGGGAGAAAATGTAGGACCACGTCTTGTTTCGGTTTTTTCTGCCTGCCTTTGTAGCGCCTGAAAGATAGGCGCGGCGATGGGCTCCAAAGACAAAGTCGCCGAAGAAGCTTGCAGCTCGCTTGTACTGATTTGTCTCGAGCGGCTCGTAGACCCGAGAGTCGTTGGCTGCAGTAGCGGCCGAAGTGGCCGTTCCGGCGTTTTCATACGGCGAACCCTCGGCAGGAGTATCCGGGTAGAGCTCGAGCACCTTCTGGATCGCCGTCTCTGTATACGAGGTGTTGTAGATAACAGCACCACTTCGGAGCCAGGTCTCAAAGTCGGAGGTGTTGTTGAGGTAGTGCGAGACGAACTGAGGACCCTCGTCGAGCGCGTTGCCGGTGATGACGGGGATATCGGCGAGCTTGCCCTTTGCAAAGTTAACATGAGGGTAGTCTGTAATGAGGTCTCCATCGACAAGAGGCAGGAACGCCTGAAGGCCTGGAATCGGGAAGGTTCCAGCGGCCTTCGTGGTCAAGGCAGCCGAGACGGTGAGCAGCGCCGATGCTTCAGCCTGACGCAAGCAGGAGAGAAGCTTTGTTCCGTTCGCCGAAGAGTTGCAGCCCACTCCGGCGGCAAGGTCGACGTAGGTCTTTTCAACGGTCGGGTGGGTAGGCGTTAGCAACGGACCGGGTGCCACGCCACCAGACTGCATGATGGCGGCGTGAAAGAGGTTGTGAGTGTTGCCGTCGTAGGCAAACGTCTGCAGAGCCACCGACATTGCGCCCGCCGACTGGCCAAAGATAGTGACCCGCTTGGGGTCACCTCCAAACTTGGCAATGTTGTCGCGGATCCACTTGAATCCGAGTCGTTGGTCGTACAGACCAGCATTGGGCGTGGCTGACTTGCTCTTTGCCAGCTCGGAGCCACCCAGGAAGCCAAAGGCTCCAACTCGGTAGCTGATGGCAGCAAACACGATGGGCTTACCAGCATCGACACTTCGCTGGACCAGCTGGCTGGCGTTGTAGAAGTCGGTGGCTCCGACCTGGAAGGCACCTCCATAGATCCAAGTCAGAACGGGGAGCTTTGCGCCAGCTTTGACGCCCTGTGGTCGAATCACATCAATGTGGAGGCAGTCCTCACTCATGGTAACGTCGATGCCCCGGGTGTTGTTAACCTGCATGCAGACGTCGCCGAACTTGGTGGCATCAATCACATCGTTGCTAGCATCGATTGGAACCGGTTTGGCGAAGCGAAGCTTGCCAACAGGAGCCTTGGCGTATGGAACACCCAAGAAGACGTCCAGTCCGTAGTTATCGTCGGTGTAGCCCTGCACCTTGCCCTGCTTGAGCTTGATAGTAGGAGACGATACTTTTTCCTGGCTTGCTCGGCCCAGAATGGGGGTCAGTGAGGGCCGCGCCGAAGCAAGGCCAAGGAGTAGCGCCGCAAAGGTGACCAGAAGAGTTACGAGCCTCATGGTGGGCGGTGGGAATTCCGCGTCCTCGGAAGAAGAGATGGTAGTGGTGATGACACTGAGCCTGGAGGATGCTTGTTTGTCCTTCGAGACTCTTCGAGGGTCACCTTTTAAGCATTCTGCAGCTCGCACCGACTTGCTGCGATGCGTTCGGGCTTGAAACGGAACGCAGAGGTACAGGTTAGCGTAGCCCGTCAGCAACACAGCAGGACGAGTAACATAGCGAGACTACCTTTTGCCAGAGCTTGGGAAGGCGGCCGTGTGCGGACCCTTAGCGAGGCTCAGAAGTCGTCGTGCATGACAGGGTGCATTACAGGTCACAAGGACGAGCTAAGATCCGAGCTCGAAGAGCTACGCCAAGTGGTGATGCTCTTGAGGAGCATGATCTTGGCTGGCGGTTTAGTTTCCCCACGGGGTCGGATCACACAAATAACCAGTCTGCCGATGCACAGTCGCATCAAACCTGGGCAAATGGGGGTTTCCACGCTGTCGAAAGCTCCATCGGAGCAAACGTCGATGGCGAAGCATGCCGCGGAGGTACAGCAATTGACACGAAGCTATTGTCACGCTGCATTAGGCTCGGATGGAAGCAGCAACTTTGCAGCAGGGTTCAAAGCGACAGCCCGCTTTATCCGCCTAGTTGAACACAGATTGCTGGAAGCGAGACCGACCGACTAGTGTACAGTCCAGTACAGTCTAGTACAGTCCAGTCGTAGAAGCGTTCGCATGGACGAGTGCACGTCACGTCACGGCCAGTTTCTGTAGGCGTTTGACAAGCAGTGGAAGCGGTTGCAGGGCAAGAGGCGTGCCGCTCAGCTCAGCCCAGCAAAGAAAGGTGGTGCTTGTCATGCGGCACATAAAGTGACAAGCAACAACACGTGCATTGTGCAAATCGGCCGGATGTGCGAGGAATCGACGGAGCGGCCAATTGATCTTTCCATTCTGAAGCCGGATATCTCGCGACCAAGATGCTTCGGTTGTGTCGTGCATGCGCTCCTCGCGTCCTGGACCTGTTCTTTTGCTGCACAGTACAGTACAGTACAGTACTGTACATCCCCGCCTCGACTCTTCGCATCGCGGTCAGCGTGACTCCATGTGCCTCATCAATAGAGATTCGCGTGTGATCTGCAAAGACCAGTCAAATCACAGCTTCCCCGCTGCTGGGAAGTCACGGACGAACACGAAAGTCTCGTCCGAAAGGACTTGGCGCAGAGGACTCAATCGGCCATTGTGACTACATCGTCTGGCTTTCCGATTTGCCGACCTTCTGCCATCAGTAGATAATCACGACCATGCTAATCACCTCGGCGGAAAGCCGCATTTTGCCGTGCCTTTGGCAATAATTTGCATCTGATTCGACAGCCTCGCGAAGAGCGGCGGAGCTTGAGTTTGCGGCCAGCATTGTACAGATCCACGCGGTCAGGCTTCCGGCCCCGGAGGGATACGGACAATTTTTTCGTTCGAAGTCGACCTCGCAGGACCTTGCTGACTCGAGGCAGAGCAGGCCATGGGCATTCGTCACTGACCGGGCAGGCACGGCCACATCTCGATGCGAATCGCTGTGATTTTTTTTCTCTAATCAGCCTGTTCGTTCAGCGAGCATTGCAGCATGTGGTATGGTTTATGGTTCTGGGCGATTCGATGCGGGAACGGGGCCGTTCGAGGGCCTATTTTTCGGGAACACCGCCGATATGTCGGTGTCTCAAATGTTCAATTGCCGGCCTTTTGGGTTCCTTCTTCGATGCTTCTGTTTGAAGCACAGACGTTGATTGTACGTTATGTATTAGGCACGGTTGAAGCTGCAGCGGTCACGCAGACAGGTGGACACATCCTGTTGCGCCCTCAAGACGGCTCCAGCATCTTCTGGCGACCATCTGCCCGTCGGATTGCTTCTGACACCCGTGTCGGGTGCTCATCGATCGGCGCCAGCCGTCGCTTCGGTCTCGACGGCGATCTAAATAGAGCCCCGATCAGGTTGTCCGAACAACGACGGCCATTATCGGGCACCTCGTTCTTTGCCATGTCCCATCCAACCACCGGTCAATTCGCAATTCGGCACGGCTGCCAAGCATCAATATTGCATTTTTATTTCATCGCTAAATTAATGCAAACATGTGTTTCCACCAGATCGCAAAGGTCAGGTAAGCCCCCAGATCTTGTGTCGCACTGTGCAACCTCGGCCAAGCGGTCGTCAAAAGTGACCGGCCGCCTCACACACAGCAGGTGCGACAAGGACTTCGGCAATGCAGTCTGGAGCCCATCGCTTGCAGTCTGACTCGAACGTCACAGTGCCTAGTCGCGGTATTTTCCAACGTCAACTTCCGTCGGCCATGTGACGATTGACCAGGAACGATTTCATCTTTTGGGCGGCAAGCCTTCAGGACGGACACAGACACAGACCAACCGGCGATGGACATTACGTGAAGACCCACGATGGAGCCCGTAATGCACGGAAATAGTTGTCAAGCGGCCCTACGTGCGACGAGCGCCACAACTAGAGCGCACAGAGCGCCTAAATCACAAAGGATAACAAACCATATTAATTCTGTACTATTCAGGCTGGGCAGAGCCTTCCTCCAGTCCCCGATTCCTGCTGCATTAGGGATCTGCCCGGCATAGGGGACACGGTTGAGCTGCAGACCGGTCGAGTCGATTGGTTTGCATCGTGCATGAGGGGAACGGAGCACATCACGGCTCTTCCTTGCATGTCACCGGGCTCGCGGGCTATTGGCAGAGGCATGCGGTAGCGCTGATCACGCCGTCCCCAAGCGCAGCAATGTCTTCTGCCGAGGGTGCTGAGCGCTGGTACACGGCTCGCAGAAGCGACAATGCATGACAACTCTCTGCCCGTATGCGGTGCCAAATTTTTCGCTACACGTAGTGCTGTAGTACTGTACTACTGGAGTAGTCGCTGCCAGGGCGGCAAATGAGCAGAACGAGAGGGATCGCGCCCACGATAAGAGCCGATCGAAAGAATACCTGCGTGCCGAGGCGAGATGTATGGGCTTGGGGGGGGGGCACGCGTGGGCGGTCCTGCGTCTCTGTTTCTCAAGCCTGTTGTGCATGTTGGCTAATTAATCGCTTTTTTTTTCAGATCCGTTGCCAGGCCATTGGGAGAGCGCAGTAACGCGTGGTAGCTGCCCTGTCCCACCCTTTCCATTATATTAATTCTCTTTCCACTTTTGGACATAGTAGTAGAATCCTGTCCTATCCATTGTCGGGACATCCTGCGACCAATTTGAATTTATCTTGTCTCTCTCCTCTGAGAGGTAAATAAGAGGAGAGGAGAGAGAGGGGAGGGAGGGGGTTGTATCGCAGAGCTGCACGAGTGTGGTCCGGTATCAGCTGCTCCTGCTCTTCCCACCGCCCGAATAAGGTTGTGTCCCGCACCATGTGCGTGCCACATCTGTTTACGTACTTTGACCTCTCGGCACACAGAGAGTCCAGTGCACTTGGCACTTCGGATATGTCTCTCTTGCCGCCCGCGTAGCAAAACAGACTTCCACATTTATATATTTATTCTACATTTTCACTGTCCTTCTTCAGCCCTCGTCCTCTCCCTTGCATCTGCGTAATTGACTTAGCCCCATATATGTTTTATTTTATTCTTTTCGGCTTGTTAACCCTCTGTTACACCATCGGTCCTCCGATGAAGCACGAGGCCGATCGCCTCTGGAGTGCCCCCCTTCGTCTGCCAATTAGTCCGCATGCTCGCGCTAGTGCTCGCCTACGAAGTTTTAGCGCAGTCTTGTCAAGATCTCCGTCCGGATTCCCGCTCCTTCGTGGTCCGCTCAATCAGTTCGAGGTTACCGACTTGTTGTAGAATCCCGTGACGACGAGAAAATTGTGTGCAAGGGCGGGAAACGGGAGAACGCGGGTTTTGACATGTGCGCGGGTCACAGAAGGCTAGACCCAGTGGCAATGGATGAGAGTCCCCTTTGCATGCGCGTGCAGCTCGCGGTTTCGCCTGTTCCTGCCGTTCCCACCGTCTGCAGCTCCAGGTGCTGTGCCAAAGGAAAATAATAATAATGCTGCATTTGACAGCCCTGTCTGATTTTACGACCGTGGCGAGGACCGCCGTTGCCGCTCTCGGTTCTGTGTGCTTGTGCCCCAGCTCTTAGCCTGTCTCTTGACACAAACTCGATCTGCATCTGATTTTCGCTCCACGCCCGCATCGTGTGCACCCATCAATGCTGTTTCGGTTGGAGGCTTCTGTTCCGGCAAGCGTCGTCCCCTAGGTCTGCCTTCTGGCGCTAGCGGCGTTTTCGCTCTGCTGGACTGTGTAGAGTATTGTATCGCTCTGCAGGTGCTCTCGGCTGCAAAGTGCATGTGCAGCCACCAAAGTGCGCAAGGCCAAGACCCGGCGCAGCCAGCCAACTTCCGTGGATTCGGATACGCCGCCGTGTTCCGAGCGATCACGCCTGGACGAGCCGGGTCATAACCTCCGTTGATGCACTGCAATGGAATCAGACTGACTGCAGTTCATCAGCAGGACGAAGAGGAAGCGGCCTTTCCGACGACCCTTGTGCTCGCATTGGTCACCGAGCTTCATCTTGTCCAAGTCTATTTTCCTTCTTCACCTGCCTTCATTCTTCGCCGCAAACCTTCTAACGGCTAAGCCTCAAGTTAACCTGTTCACCCGTGTCTTCATCTGGCCGCCGTTTCGCTTCATTCTTGCTCAATTCCACGCATCATACGCTCCTTTACGTGTTTCCGCTCTATCTCTGCCTCTTGGGGCGACAACACCATCCATCTTGGGCGTTCACTTTGCACTCTCTCTACGCTCTTGGCCTTCATCTCGCAATTCCTTCGTTGTACGCACATTCGCCCGCTTGATCGGAAGCCAGCCGTGCCTTGCACTTCGCCCACTCGATCACGTCTTTCGATCGCTCATCAAATTACGCAGCAGTACTCGTTCTTTCATCGTCGTCACAGCC
Source organism: Testicularia cyperi (assembly GCA_003144125.1). NCBI lineage: Eukaryota > Fungi > Basidiomycota > Ustilaginomycetes > Ustilaginales > Anthracoideaceae > Testicularia > Testicularia cyperi. The sequence continues at coordinate 1,295,054 of KZ819188.1, forward strand.
GTCACTGCTTGCGAAGCGTAGTGCAACTCTCGTCCGGTTCTGCAACACTCTCCTGTCTATCTACAGTAGTCACATCGGTGGGCCTCCGGCTAAGATTTTCTGGCTCATCTGTGCGGTTGCCCGGCCGATACCAACCGCACCGACCTGCAGCTCGCCTTTGGCTCTTGGCGCCCACTTCTTTATCTTCATCAATCAAAGCGTCGTCCGTCCAACTTCTCTCAGGCCCAGCCAAGATTCTGCTCTGATGTCGGTACCTTGTCTTCACTACGTTAGCTCCAGTCAATAACGTGGTCCTCGGAGTGAGCCTCCCCTTCACAAATGCTCATCGCAGGGATAGACGTCTAGCAACCTCGTCTCGATCGTCGTCTCGGAGCATCGTGTCTGTCTCTTCTCGTATTGCTTGATCACAATCCAGAGAGCAGTCTGATCAGGAGTCATGGCGGACACAAACAGGCCCACTGTCAACACGCGAATGCCCAAGGGCGCTAAGCGCCCCAAGACTTCGCGTGCTTGTCTGGCTTGTCGAAAGCTCAAAGCCCGGTGTGAATCATCCACCACAAGATCTGTGCCTGCCGACGATCCTCAGGCATCACCCGCCTCATTCGTTGTCTGCCATCGCTGCAAGACTCTATGCATCGACTGCCTGTACGAGGCCCCAAATGGCGACATTGTCAAAGGTGAAGCTCAACCATCGAACGAGGCTCCGCCGTCTGCCAGCAGTGCCGACCAATCGAGGGACCAAAGGTCTTCGAAACGCATTCGCGCCGAGGACGAGAACGAAGACCTTTTTAGTAATGACCGCGCGGTCTTTCTATCACCAGCCATTACACCAAGTCCACTGAATGCGCCCATCTACCGCGACATCGACATTTCTGCCGTCCAATCCGCCAATCCACTATGCCTCGAGCGACCAACTCTCCCGGCCAGCGCTTTGTCACGTTTGATAGGTGTCGACCCAACCTTGAAGCCTGAAGCACACTCGTTCTTACTCCGCATGTCCCGGGCAGGACAGGGTTCAAACGACATCTCCTGGACTCATGCACCTCAGGCACTCTGCGCAGGAAAAGTGGCGGCCAAGCTGCTGGGGCGACAGGCGGTGCTGCCACCTGTGCCCGAAGACGAGCTAGGCTTCCTCGTCAAGTTTTTGGCACCGTACGAGTCTCAGCTCTCGACGGTCTTCCAGGGCTTGTACGGGCCCTTCACGCCATTTCTTTCCTCGCCGCTGCCTGCTTCATTAACGCTTTCAGCGTGCCACTCGGAGCCGCAGCACTTTGTGCTGCTCTCGATTTACCTCGCTGCGCTACCTCATCTCGAACCGACGCAGCCCTTGGGTCTAGCTCGTGCTCCGCTTCGCAAAGCTGTGGATGCTTACCTACGACGGGCAATCCTTAACTGCGTCAATGACCACCTCAACATCCTTGCGCTTCACACCTGTGCTTCATTGCTCCTTCATCCTCTGGACGGCCTTGTCAAGGATCGCAGGCCGCTTCCCACGCCCGATTGCGAGAATGACGGTCTGCTCCAGTTTGCTTTCGATATGAATCCTCGAGCTGTAATCATTGCGGCCATGTCTGTCGCTTGCGACCTCGGTTATTCCAATATGGCGGCGAATCTGCCGCAGCTGCGACAGTCGTACGATGCCGACTCGCCTCACTCCGGCCAGAGCAATCTGCACCTTGGCGAGCGGACGAAGGACGACTTTGCGCAGGCCGTCTTCTCCGGCTTCACCTGGATCACGCTGCTGCAATTCCGCGCTTCCATCGACGTCGCCGAAGAGCGCATCGAATGGGACTCGCTCTCGCAATTCGAACAGCGTTTTCCAAAGAGTCGTATTCAGGATATGACGTCGGCGCTGCTCCCACCACCGCAATTTCTGGGACCACGCGAACAGAGCCGCTGTTGTTGGATGGTGCAGCGCGCGGAACTCTACCATCTGGCCCGCAAGCATCGCCATCTCAAGCGTTCTTCGGCCAGTTTTACCAAGAAAGAGGCCGAGTCGCAGGCTCTCGAATACAAACGTGTGCTGGACGAATGGCGCTTCAAATTTGGCGAACAGATGCGCAGCATGAGTCCAGAGTTTCGTAGAGATCCCCGCGGTCTCGGCCTACACCGCTTCTACTCGCACTTCTCTCTCGCCGAGGCTACTTCGATACAGACCATGATTGGCTCGATCTATCACAAGGAGATCGCGGCTGACATGCGGCAGCGGCTACAGGAACCGTTCTATCAGGACCAGGTTCCGTGGAAATCTTCGGCGGTCATCATGCTGTGTCACGAGGAGGACATTCTGACCAAGGCGCTTCTCATCAACCTTACCTACACTGACGCCATGCTCAAGGCTCTGGGAATGATCTCGGGCCTGACACCGGTGATGCCGCAGCTCTATGACTTCGTCGCATGGGAGGACTCCGCTGGTAGCGAGATTCCGTCGCTAAACATCGTAGCCCTGCCCAACATTCAGGCCAGTCTCTTCGCCGTGCCGATTCTGGCCGCGGCTGAGCTGCGACTGCCCGTCATTGAAGTGTGGGGTGCCAGCGCCGCGCACTTCAATCCCTATTTGCTCTCCATGCTTACCAATTGCGTCAAATCCTTACGGGCGAGCCATGTCATGGTGCAACTGCCAGGCGTGCTCAAGATGCAGTTCTCCACTGCCAACACAGTCTCCGGATATTTGCAGGGTCCGTTCGAAATCCTTATGCGGAAGGTAGCTGCAGCGGAGGAGCGCTTGCAGATCTCGCACTGCGAAAGCATCCTCAGCAACTCCTTTTTGCTCTCGAGTAAGAAGCAAGAGGTGCGATCCTACGCCGAACAGCTTGAGCCAGACGCGTCCGAGATGGTCAAGAATATTGCTGACAGCCATCTCGTCGACGAGCAGATCACGGCAAGCCTTCAAGACTCGCTCCAGGTCCGCGCCATTCAAGAGCTCGGAGATACGGACCTCGCGGTCAATATCTTCGGTTCGGATCTTCGCCAGGGTGACGTTCGACCCATCCGTAAAGACGGTCGAAGTCAGGGCAGCCCATCCGTTGCATCGGACGCTGATGGACAACGATCGGTGTCGCAACGGGAGCCCAGGTCAGTTTCCATCGAAAGCGAGCAAAGGCCAGAGACCGCACGTCCTCCCACATCTTCCGGAGGAGACACCGGACCTCTTCACCGAGCACTTCGGTCGACCGCCAGCACTTCGCAATTCTCGAGTCCTGCATCGTCTGCCAAGTCCGTGCCGCTGCCTGCACCCGGTCCCGGTCAGCGGCAGCCTCTTGCTCAGACCAGCACACGACCTCGAGCTGGTACGGACCATCAGACCTATTTCGTCTCGTACGAGGATACCTCCAATGCTACCCAGCCTGTCTTTGCCGAAGCTCATGTTTCGAGGCAGCAACATCAACAGCAGCAGGTTTCAACTTCGGGAGCAGCGACCCTCACCTTCGGAGCCAACCCGAACGAGCCACCAACTGGGTCGCACTACTTTGAGCACCAGCAACAACAGACTCCGGGATCTTACGCTCAGCAGCCACAGCAATCGGCGTTGCAGGCACACCGATCAACACATTCTTCCATGTCGGCATATCCACAGCCGCAGCAGACGTCGGGCGAGCCTGGCTATGAGACCTACAGCGATGCGAGTCGATACGGGGATTCGGCATCCTATCTACAGTCCGAGATACCAGTGCACGCGGAGAGAGCCGATCAGAGCGCGCCTCATTTTGGCTTCGGCATGCAACAGAATGGACAGCATACAAACGTCTCGGGGCCCCCATCAGTATCGCTAGCGTCGCAGAGCAACATTGAACAGCAGCGCTATATGGGCACTGACTCTCACTTGTACCAGCATCCGCGAGGCGATCCGTATGCGGCCACGGAATCTGACCAGTGGCAATCCACTCAAGCCGCGATGCCGACTCTTGCGAACTACGGAGGCGATGTCGGCGGCGGCGGACGCGCGCCATTTCGCAACCAGACCGAACAGCCTGACTCTTTCAAGCCTGCAGATGAAAGCGATTACACGCATCATCAAGTTCCTCAGCACCCGCATCCGCACAATTCGCAGCACTACCACGGGCAGGGTTCGCACATGGACACAACCGGCTACCATGCTTCTCATACCCAGCGTACCGAGACCACAGGCTACGCTCATCACCCGAATCAGATGCAGGTTACCGGCAACGTCCATCCCATTCAGACTGGGCACCAGCACCACGGTCTGCAACACGATCAGCAGCATGCGCAACAGCAGCAGCACCAGCATGCGCCACAGGCCCAGTCGTATGTGCGATCTAACGAGACGGCAGGCTACAGTCTCGAGTCGGCGTCTACCGCACCGCCGCAGTCTTCGACGATCTGGGAGGCCTGGGACTGGAAGCCGTCGCAGTGAGACGATTCCGTGGCCTGAGCTCTCCGAAGTCACTCAGATCTTTCATCTCTCTTTCACCGTTTGCCTTGTACTTTATCTTGCTATCTCCCTCCCGCCGTTCTCGCACGTTCATCGCTTTCGCCGGGCCTCGAAATTGTCACTCGTCGTTTACAGCCGCCAATGCTTTGATCTGCTTCTGCGTTCTCGAAGGATGCGCTGAAGCTGGGGTATATTGAGGTGGTTAGGAAACTATCTAATCTCGTGAATTCAGTCCTGACTTTGCTCGTCGGACTCTTCCTCCTCTAGCGACGAAGTATCCGTAGGAATCCCAAAGAAGGCATGGATTACTGCGCTGATGGGTGGCAACAAACCGAATTTTCCGACCAGAGGGTTGGGGGAGTCGTCGTCCAGGTCCGGAAGATGGATGATTCCAGGCGGACCTAGTGACGTTGCCAGGAGATGCTGAAACTCTTGCTCGAACGTGTCCAAGAGAGCATCGATGGTTGGCGTGCGCAGATTGCGGGGTATCGAGGGCTGGAGAGTAATGTTGGGAACAGCGTGTCCGAACCTGTTGAATGATATCCTGAAAACGATCGACAGAGAGGCTTTCCGGCTATTTTGTAGGATGAAAGTCTCGCTGGCCGAGGGAACGATCAGAGACCGAGCGACCACGTCGTCGACCTTCTTTGCCGAGGGACGCTGCCGAGAATCCGGAGACCATGGTTGGAACTGTGTTTTGTGCTCCTCCTCCCAGGATAGCACCGAGGTTCTCGCCAGGTCGGTGTACTGCTGCATCAGTGTTGTGAACAAAGTTCGCCGCAACGAGATCATGGGAATCAAGGTTCGAAGCGTCAGGAGAACTGCCGGGAGGTCGTTTCTGCGAATGAGTCGGGCGAGGTGATTGCTGCCTTCGTTGAGAGCGGACTCGAGCCAGGTGGGAAGATCGACCGACAACCTGGTGATTTGGGGAGAGCCTAGGGATGCGTCATCAGTAATGTCAAAGCCGATCTCGAGCGGGAACAGCCGGGCCATGTTGGCTTTGATCCGAACCGTTCTCGTTGCGCTCTCCGTCAGCTCGTTTCCTTCTCTTCCACCTCCGCGACGGCCGACCGACTTGTCGGTCTGAGTGAGCGACTCAATCTCGAGGTAGGTGAACTGGGAGAGTGACCTGACCAGAGCCTCTGTTCTCTTCTGTCGATCCAAGAGCCACTCATTTATCGAACGCGCATGGGCGGCTTTCTGAACTGCTCGTGGATCACCGCCCTCTTGTTGCATGCGGTCTCTTTCACGTTTGGAAGGGAGAGCGAAAGCAGACCTGAGTCGTCGGTCGATGTCAGAACCGCTCCCGACACCTTCGATTCCGACACTTTTGCTGGGAATGAGCATCGGATTGATAGTCAGCAAGCTGGAAGTATCGCTGCCGATGATGAAACGAGCGAGATTCTGCGTAGAGGCCGTCAGTAGCGCCGAGAGTGCATCGTCGTCCATCTCGCGCAGCTTCTCGAGCACACGCTCGCGAACCTCGGCCTCTGTGAGACCAAATGAGCTCAGCGAGGATGCCGAGTCAGATCCAGAAATCGCCCGTCGCTTTTCAAGTTGTCGCTGGCTGGCGGTACTTCGCCGCTCACGCTCGGCGTTAATCTGTCGCTTGAGATCCCGTATCGAAAGTTCAAGGTCGTCGATTCGGTCTACAAGCGTAGCGCGGTCGGTTGATGTGGATGCTGACAGTGTCGAACGCGCTGAGCCAGGCGTGTCCACCGCCCGCTGGCGCCGCAAAGGCGTTGCGGTCGGCGTCGACTGCGACATGTCTTGCGACTGACTGCAGCTCCCTAGAAAATAGCCTCTGAGTGAATACTGCGGGATGTCTTTCAGGGGAGAGGTCGCTTATCGCAGGGCCGAAGCTGTAGTAGCAGGCTCGGTCGAGGGAAGAGGTGCGAACGGGGTCGTGTGCAGTGAGGAAGAAGTTGATAATGGAAAATGTCGGAGGCTGCGAGCACATAAATTATTTGGGCGCTTTCAGATGAAGGAAAGCCGGAGTATACGACGAGCAGATGGCGCCAAAGTTCAGTGTTGCAGATGATGAACGTCGGTCATGCCGTCAATACCACAAAAATATGATGGTGTTGGGCCCCGTCGCGCGTCGCGTCTCGGCAACCTTCTCAAAGAGCATAGCCATAAGGTCTAACATTGAAAATTCAAGCTGAGAGCTTTGCCACCTGAACTTCGTGCACAGGACTGATACTATCGCCAACCAATCTTACTTCTCAAGATCACCTGGACGAACTGCGATGCGGTGCTGAGATGACTGGGTATCAGAGTGCAGCTATAATGCGATGTGATGTTAAGTAATGTGAGGCTACGTGACGATGTGATAGGTCGATTCGAAGATCTATGTGCGGGCCCGCTTCTGACCATATCCAGAGCTGGAACCCTCGACGTGGTCACGCTTGCGCTTAGGGATGGCAGCGCTGCCACCAGGACCGCCCGGACCGAATCCGATTCCTGGCGGCATGTCGCGCTTCTCCTTCTGGGCATTTTTCTTCCTTCGTCTTTCGAGCGCCTTCTTGAGCTGCTTCTTTTCTGCACCAGAAGCCGATTGACCCGCTTCGTTGGTGCCAGAAAGACGGTCGTACTTGTCCTTGAGAAGCATTTGACGGACTTCGCTCTGCTTGGGGTAATACGGTAAAAGGCCCTTGTCAACGCGCTCCTTGTTCTGGGACTTGATACGTCGCTTGACTTCATTCTCGCGCTGTCGACGTTCGCGTTCACCTGCCAGACCCTCTGCTCTGCGCAGCGCAGCCTCCACCTTGGCTCGTTCCTCTCGAATCGTGAGAGCATGTTCTGACTTGGCTTTCGGGCCAGCTTGTGCGGTCTCTTGCTTTTTGAGCTTGGAGAGCGTTGTCTTGAGCGTCGAAAGCTCATCCTTGAACATTTCTGGCAGGAAAGAGTAGGATTTTGTGAATAGATCCTTGTTGGTGCTGCCGGACAGCGAGTCGAAGCGTGGATCGCGGATCTGCTTTGAGTCAGTCTCGATCACGTTGCGCATGCGAGAAACAGGGCGCTTGCTGGACATTTCAGTCGGAGCATGCTTGTTTGTGCGCTTGTCGATTGTATTGCGACGATTCAACGATGACGATGACGATGACGCAGCCTCGGCATTATAGCCAGACGGCCCAGCTCTATCCCCGTCCCGTCGCTCGGGCCGACCACCAAAGGCCATTGTATTGCTCTGATGGCACTACAGTCCAAGGCAAGGTGTATTGAGTGATCCGATAGATGCTGGCTTCAACGAGTGTCTCCTTTCGTAGCCAAGGTGATTATAGATGATAAATTTGTGAGCTGGAGGATGATAGAGATGGAAGACCGAAAAACGTACGTACTGGTGGCACTGGCAAAGCCGAACCTGTAAAGTGGGGAAAGCTGGTCGGGATCAGAGGTGGAGTTGAACTGCGTATTCCAAATTTTTAGTGCGGCTAAGAGGCCTCTGAATTTTGGAAATGAAAATTTGTGGAAGGACTACAAGTACAGTACTTGACCCTTGCTGCAGGCCAGGCGGCGAAAAAATATCCAAGTCGAAGAACCGCCAGTCGGCGCTCTTTTCTTTTTTTGTTTTTGGCTTGGCATGGTTTTCTTCTCGAGTCTTGATCCACCCACTGACAACTCTCACAACATCACCATACGCTTTGTGGTAGCTTCTCGTCATCACGCCACGACACTCGATACTGGAAAGGCTCGGACACTCGCATCGGTCAAAACTGGAAATTGACGACTACGCCGTCATACCCTGTTCTGTTCTTTAGCCAAAGCTGCTGCAGAAGTCTGATTCAGCCGCCAATTACCTCTTCTTTAGTCACAGCGGAAGGTTCGGCTATCCCGATTCCAAGGCAGTGATCGATTCTTTCGAAGATGGATCCAGGGCCGTCACGCAGGCCAGATCCCGCGAAGGGCGGCAACAAGGGCAAGCGTCCACCGAAAAAGTCTATCCACAGCGATGAGGCGCTCGACAGTCAGGCTCGCTCCATCTCGGCGGCGACCAACCTACCCAACTCAATAGAAAAGTCTCTACCAGCCTCCGTTCGCGATGCCAAAGCGCCCAAAGTGCTCTCGGGCATTCAGGACAAGAAGCTCAAGAGCAAGCTCCAACATCAACACTTTTCCCAGAGGCGCGCTGCCGAGTCGGCTCGTCTTGCTAATGAGTATCTCAACACCTCGGCGCCAGGCGAAGATGCTGGAATGATCGAGACCGAGGGCGACCTCGAACGCACGTTCAAGGTCACACAGTCCATGATCCGTGACAGCGTGGGCATGGACACCGCCACCAAGGGCTTCGAGCTCAAGCTTGACGGAGGAAAAGGTGGTGTGGGCCTGGGTCCGTACCGATGCGACTATACACGCAACGGTCGCCATCTGGTCATTGGAGGACGTAAGGGCCATCTGGCGGCGTTCGACTGGCAGACTGGCAAACTCAGCTGCGAGATTCAGGTCCGCGAGACAGTCCGCGATGTCAAGTGGCTTCACAACAACAGTTTCTTCGCAGCAGCACAGAAGAAGTATGTCTACATCTACGACGATGCCGGTATCGAGATCCACAAACTCAAAAACCACACCGACGTAAACCGCCTCGAATTCCTGCCTTATCATTTCCTGCTTGCCTCGGTTGGAGCAACAGGATATCTCAAGTATCAGGACACATCGACAGGCACCCTCATCAGCCAGCACCGCACAGGGCTGGGCAGCTGCAACACTATGACTCAGAACCCGCTCACTGCGGTCTTGCACCTTGGCCATACCAACGGCACAGTGACGCTTTGGACGCCCAACATGTCCGAACCGGCAGTCAAGATGCTGGCGCATCGGGGACCCGTTACCGGCATCTCGATCGACCCTCGCAACGGCGGCCGCGAGATGGCCACCTGCGGCATGGACGGTACCATCAAGGTCTGGGATAGCCGAATGCTCGGAAAGGGTCCACGGCGCGAGTGGCAGTCCAGGCGTCCCGCCACCGATCTCCAATTCTCGCAGCGCGGTCTGTTGGGAGTCTCTTGGGGTCCGCATGTTTCGGTTTACGACACGCGCAAGCCGCTCGGCAATGCGCCACCTGGACCGTATCTCACGCACGGCTTCCCGCGTGCCGAGCCGCTGCAGGTCAAGTTTTGTCCGTTTGAAGATGTTCTCGGAGTCGGTCACGCTGGCGGATTCACCTCACTCATCGTTCCTGGCGCCGGAGAGCCCAACTTTGACTCTCGAGAGCTGGATCCGTTCGAGACCAAGAACGCCCGCCGCGAGCGCGAGGTTCACCAGCTGCTTGACAAGATCGCTCCGGAGCTCATCTCGGTCGACACGTCCATTCTCGGATCTTTACACGTCACAGAGAAAAACGTCTCGGCCGCAGAGCAGGAAAAGATCCTTGCCGATCTGGCGAAGCGCAATCCCAACGCTGCGGTTCGATCTGCCGATGGCCGTGCATACTCGCAGCTCTCGAGGGTCGAAAAGATGCAGCTCAACAATGCCGCTGGCGACGATCCTATGGACTATGACGCCAACGACATGGAGCTCCTCGAAGCTCCCAGCACGGCCACCGACGCGGCTCTCGTTGGCCTCGACCAGCGCACCACGGGCCCTGTAAAGGAGAAGAATCGCATGCGTGGCAAGAACAAGGCCATGAAGCGCTACCTCCGCAAGAAGCGTGAGAATGTCATTGACCCGAACCGCATCGCGGTCAAAGCCCGACTGGAAAAGCAACGCAAAGACCAGGAACAACAGCAGCGCCGTCTCAAGGCCGCCGGTATCACCGAAGAGCCACAGTCGTTTTCGGCCCTCGACATGTTTTCCAAGAGGTCCTAGCGGCAATTGCATTTATCCATCTCACTTTAATTGGTCTCGCTGTGTCTTTTCGTCACCTTTTCGCAATTCCCAACCATCTCAATTACAGCATCTCGCGTTGTTCGCTCTGTTGTTCCGAGTCAAGGTTGATTGCGTGATCGATGCGTCAATAAAGTGAATGAAAAGTTTCCCGGCTTACTCGAGAGACCACTTTCCGTCCTTGTGGACGATGTTGACTGTTTTCTTCGAGTCGAGAGACCTGCGACCTGCCTCGAGGATGGCTGTGGTGAGGACAGTGTCCTTGATGGTGGGGAGGACGCGGTCGTAGTCCTCGGGCTTTCGTTGGGATCGGTTGATCTTGGTTGCAGCCTGGATAAAGTTTTCGAGCGAAATGTAGCCGTAGCCGTGCTGGCCTGCAAAGTAACCCTCGCCGTCTGGGGTGTATCGCATGTAGAAGGGGTTGTAGTCTGTGCTGGAGCCGCCGGTAAGCTGCTGTGCCGCATCCTCCTGGACAAGCTGGTAGCCACGTCGAGCTTGGTTGACGCGGGTCTCGCCACGTGTGCCGACGTAGTGGAAGAACTGTTCGCTGTGGACACCTGCGCCCTGGGGTGCTGCCCACGACGCCGTAAACACTGCGGTGGCCCGTTTGCCCTCGGCCTGCTTGAGAGAGGCGTCTGGCGAGTCCTGGCTTTCGAGGATGGCAAAGTCGACGAGGAGCGTGATGGTGTCCTCAGTTCCGGCGACACAGCCCTTGTCGGTCGCAATTCCGGCCGAGGCGGATGCAGTGACGCGGAGTGGAATGGCACGGTTCTGGGTGAACCAGAGACAAATGTCGATGTGGTGCGAGTTGAGGTAGTAGGAGATGTCCGAGTCGCGACCTGCCCAGGCCTTGAAGGTCTCGAGCTGGTTCTTGGGCTGCGACATGTACGAGTAAAAGTAGTTGAGGTCGCCGAGGGTGTCACGGGCGCGCTGCCTGCTGTCTGCGTAGGCCGGGTCGAATCGCTTGTGGTGCTCGACCATGCAGAGGACGCCGTGCTTGTGGGCGGCCTCGACGAGCGTCTGATGGTGCTCCAGCGTCTGTGTGGCAGGCTTGGTCACCAGCACGTGGATCTTTCTTTGGATCGCATACATGGCAATGTCAAAGTGAGTCGAGTCTGGAGTAAAGATGGTGATGGCGTCACCCGGCTTGAGAGAGTCGATGGCCGCCTTGTACGCATCACCGTCTCGGATGCCAGGTGCAGGATACGAGGTGAACTCGGTCGACATCTCGCGATACTTGTCCTCAATGTTGGCCTTGAAGTGCTGGCGAATGCCCGCAAACTTGTCGCCGTTGGTTCCGACCATCTTGATCTCGGGTGCGATGAGTCCACGTCGTCGCAGATCAAACATGACCAGACCGATGACGCCGAGCTTCTTGTCAGACGGGGATTGAGAGCCTCCGACATAGCCGGTGGTATACTCGCCCGTGCCAACGGCCAGCACAGTGGGGAGGCCGTCGCTCGAAGACGATGATGCTGACGTTTGTTGAGACATTTGCGGCGTGATTCTTTGCAGGGATGCAAGCCTGTCGCTGTGTGAGAACAACGTGACGGGGAAGAAGAGTGACAGTGCGCAACACGCCGTGTGCTTCTCTTTATATATTCACCTCGTACAGGTCGGCGGAGCAGTTCACTTTGGCAGCGTAGCAGACAGCCGGTATGGCTCCGATATGCGTACAGTGCTCTGCGTGACGTGCTGCGTAGAACCAGGAGCGTGGAATGGCTGGAGCAGTGTCTGCAAATGGAGCAGGCCTTTGATGAGAAGAAGGCACCACTGTACAGTAGGATCCATTTCCTCGGACCGCTGTGGCCGACCAGGCCGGCTGCCCTCGGCCATTTGCTCGGAGGCCAAAAGAAAGTGAGAGCTCAGGGTCCACCGTGGGCGAGCATGGTGAGCCCGCGCGCGCGCTGTGCTGCTCTGCTCGTTCACAGCTGCCCCCACGCTGACCTGCAACTACAGCACTAGCTGTATTTGACCCCCATGTCCATAGCTGCTGGGTGGCCGGGTATCCCGACAATGCCAAGAAAGCCACTCTGCTGTCCACGTCCAATCCCTCACCTTCCCCACTTCACAACATCGACCAACCCCATCTTCCGTTCACATTATTTGGCTGCTCTAGGCTTGCCCACACTTTTCATGCCTACACAAAAACAAAACGACCCATCAAAGAAACCCAGAGGAAAGTAAACAAATAAATCAATTTAATTCGTATAGACCAAGAAGAAAAATGGGGGGAAATTAGGAGATACATGTTGAACGCCGGCAGCAATCAGAGCAAGACTGCATGAAAACGAATCGGGGTCAAAGACAAGCAAACATGGACAGGAAAGCATGGTTGAACAGGCTGACTCAACAGCATAAGCCCACTTGGGACGTGCCGTGCGTGGTACATGGCGTTGAGGTAGAGATGGAGAAATTTGGGGTTTTTTCTTTCTTTCTGACCAACCCGCCGCTCAGCGTAATCGTCGAGTACGGACTAATGCTATGGCATCGAGGGGTCGTATAATTGGAGGTTGCTCAGGCAGCTAGCTCGGCCTTGGTCTGCTTCTTGGCGAGACGGCGAGCAAGACCTCGGTGACCGCCCGTGACTCGGGCGAGCCAGGGCCATCGTCCACGTCGCGCCAGCGCCTTCCACAGCTCCACGATGGCGAGGAAGAGCACCGTCATGGCGATCGAGATACCCCATCCGGGCCCGCCCATGGGCGCATGTCGGAACACATCGGTGTTGAACTTGGGCACGTAAAGTGCGATGGGGATTGTTGCGACACCAAACACAACCGACCACAGCAGCATGGGGTTCTTCCACAAGTGCTTGGCCGGCGACATGGAGAAGAACGACTTCTCCATGCTAATCAGCTCCCAGCAGATCAACAGAAGCTGAAGCGTCAGAGTGGTGAACACAGTCGAACGAGCCTGGAAGATAGGCTCGCACGAAGCCGCCGACGAGTGGTTGCAGTCCAGAGCAATGTTGCCGCCGCCGACGGGATAGATCATCAACAGGAACGCCAACAGACACGTGGCGCCCATCGTCGTACCATAGACCAGAGTATCCACAATAACAGAACGGCTCAAGACACCCGCCTTGAGATCGTGAGGGGGTCGGTCCATGATGTCCGACTCGGCAGGCTCCAAACCAAGACCAATGGCCGGCAGCGAGGCCGTCACCATGTTGACCCACAGGATACCGACGGGCGCCAGGGGGAAGACCGACTCCTTGTCGGCATCACGAACACCCAGACCGCAGAGTAGCAGGAGCACCTCGGCCACGTTGGCGACTAGCAGACCGATGAGGAAGCGCTGAATGTTGTCAAAGATGGCTCGACCCTCCTTGATACCCTTGACGATCGAGTCGAAGCGGTCATCCGTCAGCACCAGATCCGAGCTGTCCTTGGCAACATCGGTGCCTGTTCCCATGCCGATACCCACGGGTGCTTGCTTGAGAGAGGGAGCGTCATTGATGCCGTCACCAGTCATGGCTAGGTAGCGACCTCGGCGCTTGCCAGCAGCAATCATGCGGACCTTGGTGTTGGGTGAGCACCGGGCGACAACAAGTGGCAGGTCCGGGAGTGCGTCGATCTCGTCATCAGTCATGCCGTCGAACTGTGCGGCAGTCATGACGGCGGAGGCACCCTCAGTTCCATCGATGATCGAAACCTCCTTCGCGATAGCCTGCGCCGTGGCTGGATGATCGCCCGTCAGCATGTGCACAACAATGCCAGCGCGCTTGCATGCCTCGACGGCATCGCGCGTCTCGGCACGTGGAGGATCGTAGATACCAAGAAGACCGATGAAAGCAAACTCGCGCTCGGCCGAGGCTCGCGACATTCCAGAGCTCGATGCAGACTGGTCAAGCGACTTCTTCTCGGTGGTGATCGAATCGACATCGTCGTTGAGACTGCTGGCGCTGGTGGCGGTGACTGTATGCGTTTGAGCGTTTTCAATCTTGTACTGGACGGCGTCCATGCGGCGCTGCGCAAAAGCAAGAACTCGGAGACCCTGGGACGCCATCTTTTCCACCTTCTCGAGGATGACCTTGCGGGCGCCATCGTCCAGGTCGACTACGTTGAGATGTCCGTCCTCGGCGAAACCGTAGGGACAGCAAGCCAACACCTGTTCGACGGCTCCCTTCATGAAGAAGATACGCTCGTCGTCATTGTCGACACTCATGCCGTTCTTGCTGCTGGATTTGTAAATGCTGGTCATACGCTTGACACTGCTGTCGAAGGGGAATTCGTTCTCATGAACGTATAGAGCCTGTTCGCCTTGCGTCAGGATCTCACGGGCCATGTCAACCTTGGTCGCAAACACTTGAAGGGCGATCTCGGTGGGATCGCCGCGAGCCGACCACGACCCGTCATCGTTCTCGTCCAGCTCGGCAATGTTGCAGAGCGAGGCAGCAGTGGCTAGCTGTCGAATCGGGTCTGGCAGATCACCGGACTCGATGGCCTTGGGCTCGACGTCCTCAGATTCACCATCGAGCAGAACACGTCCTTTGGGCTCGAAAGCGGTAGCGCCGGCCTGTTCGACGCCAAAGTCGTGCTGCTTGCCGCCAAAGAGCGACCAGCCGCGACGAACAACCATCTTGCCCTGGGTCAGGGTACCTGTCTTGTCAGAGCAGATGTCAGTCACGCCACCAAGCGCCTCCAGAGCATCGAGACGGCGCACGACAACGTTGCTCTCGGCCATACGCTTAGCACCGACACTGAAAGTGATGGTAAGCACTGCCACGAGAGATTCGGGGATGACTCCGATGCCCAGCGCGATGGCGTAGAGAATGACCTCGTTGCTGATATCGAATTCGGCCACACCGAACACAATGATGGCACAGATGACGGCAAGAAAGAGCAGCACGTAGGCAAACTTGTTCAGCTTGATTTGGAGTGGGGTACCCTCCCGGACTCCGAGGAAGGTGGCGAAAGACTCCCAAGCCCGCTTGTACCAAGGCAAATCTTCATCCTTGCCCTTCTTGTTGGCGAGGGCTTCGGCGATCTGTCCGATCTGCGTCTTCATACCGATGGCCACAACAACACCAACGGCGCGACCCTTGGTCACAGTAGTACCGGCATAGGCAACGTTGGTTCGGTCCGCCGGACCTAGATGGGGCCGAGTGAGAGCTGGTGTGGTCTTGACGGCGGGCACCGATTCACCAGTGAGGGGTGCCTCGTCGATCTCGAGGTTACTGATGGTGATAAGACGGACATCGGCGGGGACTAGATCACCTGCGCGAAAGTTGACAATATCTCCCGGGACGAGATCCTTGGACGGAAGCTGCTTGATGACGGACGAACGCAGCACGTTTGCGGTGGGAGACGAGAGGGTACGGAGCGAGGCCATGGTGCGCTCGGCCTTGTACTCCTGGATGAAGCCGATGAGTACATTTGTGACGATCACTGCCGTGACGACACCGCCCTCGACCCAGTCCTTGACGCCGAAGGAGAGGGCCATGGCGGCGAGGAGGACGAGCGTGAGGGCATTGGCCATTTGACGAATGAGGATCGACGTGGCGCTGACACGGTTGTTCTCCTTGAGTTGATTGGGTCCATGAGTGGCAAGTCGGTCGGCGGCTTCCTTCTCACTGAGACCCTCGTCGAGGTTACTTTGAAAATGACGAATGGCTTCCTCCGGGCTTAGTGAATGCGGTTGATGCAGATCAACCGTTGCGGCAACGGTGGAGGATCGGTCGCTGTCTGCCGATGAGGGCGTGTAGCTGCCATGCCCAGCACCAATGTCGACGACGGTGACTGCATGGTCGGGCTGGGCTTTCTCGGAGACAGACGAAAGGTGCTGCTGCGGGTCATGTTGGTGATGCTCTTGCTGGTGATGATGGTGGTGGTCGAGGGGGGAGTAGCCACTACAAGGGGGTTCTTCAGCGTCGCCGGCAGCTCGAGACTGGTCACTGCCGGGCACCTGGGGCTGTGAAGGTCCTTTGCCAGGAGCAGAGTCGCCGACATGACCTTGAACCATCGATTTGGGAGCTGAGGGTAGCTGGGTGGCTAGCTTGCTCGGTAACTAAAGCCGAGTTGCACAGAGGTGATGGGGTTCTCTCGTATTCGAGGCCGGCGATACGGTCGACGGCAGAGACTAGACTAAGCGGATTGACACGAAAACCGAAACTGTCGATGTTTCTCAAAAGCAAGTCTGGCAAGCTGTCTGGGGATCAAACAGGTTGCAACGTTAGAGGTAGGAAGTAGAAGGGAAACAGACTCTAGTGTGCAGGAACGTCAAGTCTATATATTAAGGCGAATGAAAAGAGCCTGCGAGTTGCCGAGGCAATCTTACCGGCATCATATCAGGGTGCGAGGAAGGGTGACGGCACTGCTTGGCACATCGAATCTGCACGGCAGGGCGTGGCGCGCGCAAAGAGACGGTGGATATGGCGAGGGTCGTAAGACCAAGGCCTTTGTGTGGTGTGCTCTTTTCCAGTGTGCGGTTCAGCCACGACGGGCTCTGACGCAGTGATAAGACGCTCATCGAAATCGAGGCGTCTTGCGAGACAGTTTCGGTTCGACCAGGGCGGCACAAGAACGCAACAAGAGCAGAGGGGGTGATACTGTAATGCGACGAGCACAGTTCAGGGTCGCACCGACCAGATTGTTGCCGAAGGCCAGAGGAGGCTCAGCAGATGGTATAGTGCAGTGAAAATGGCCGATCTCGAGAATGTCCACGCTCCAGACGTCCATACTGGTAGTGTGCCGCTCGAAAAGTCTGCAAGGGCACGACCAAGGGCCAGGACCTTGTTCACCGGCTATGGTCGGCATCAGCTGCACGACGACCCCACGTTCCACGTCTCGAGAGGGCGGAGTTGAGGCTGTGACGGGACTGCCGTGACTGTGTACGTTGAGTCGTCTGGCCCTGCGTAGTCTATCGGATCTAGTACAGTACCAAGGAGCAACAGCTCAGAGGCGCTGCATCACACTGCCATGGTGTGTGAATGGCGATATGGCAGTGTTGCAAACTGGCTGCCGGTGGATTGACGAGATGATGCGCCGGGTGAGCAGTACTGAAGTACAGTACTTGTCACAAGGCTGTACAGGTTGCAAAAGCGATGCAAATGGTCTGGTGCAGCGGGTACTGTACAAGTACTGTACCTTGAAAATAGAACGGTGACGGTGCAATTCTTGGCATTGGGTTTTTCAAAGTCTTGGCGCGCAGCTCACGCATCCAGTGCCAATTAATCTTTTTCAGTCAATCTCAAGAGCAAGCAGCAAGGCAACTGAGCTGTCATTTGTGCAGCCATCAAAATAAGCACGTACAGCTCGTGCGTTGGAGGGCGCCCGACTTTGTCCAGCTGCAACGCCGTCCCATGCTGACATACCGGTCGCTCTGGGCGCATTGGACTAGCACAAACAGAGCGACGCGTGGAACCACGAGGAAGCAGCATACCGTCAGGGCAATTCGGTCCGCACACGAGAATCCTCCTACGCACTATCGTGTCAGCTCTGGTATGTGGCTGCCAACTGAGACTTGTTGAGCCTTGCAACCGTGTCACACGAGCGGGAAAGCGGGAAACTCAAGGATCTGATCGAGCAAATGCTACTGTAGAAACCGACGGCAACAGCCACCGCGATGGCCAAGACACCGTACAGTCGCATTCCAAGTCATCAACAATTGCCTCGGACTCATACATCATGTATCATGTGTGCATCGCAATATTGCACTCGCTACGGTATGTAAGACGTATTGCTTTTGGTCGCATAAGCACTGGCCTTGACGGAACTCAAGCGAAGTGGCCAAGACTGATCCGATTCGGTGCGAGCTGTTCCACGCGGTTCTTGGCTGCATTCGATTGCTCGGCGTGAGAAAAGTCGGCTGACGGCAGATATGGCGATGAGACCGATCATGTTAGACTGGTTTTTCAAAAGAGAATCGAGGATCGAATCGGGATCAAACCCGATGGACGCGTGCTACATTTGAAAACAGTCGGAGGGACTGAGTGTTACTCTCCTCGCGACCTGCAGCTAAAATGTGCGCGACGGCCAACAGAGGCACCAAAGTGGAGGAGTTCGACGCATTCAGGCCACGTCTGGCGCCTGCTCGGGTTGGCATTGTCCTCCTCAACTCCATCGAGATCACCTCGAGTCGCAATCTGTATGCGCTTTCGCGTGTAGCAGAGGAAAGATAGAAGCGTTATCGTCAGGATGGCAGAGCACGATGATGCTCAAGACTACGAGGCGATCCGTCAGGAAAATATCCGCAAGAATGCCGAGCTCATGCTGAGTCTGGGCCTCGATTCGGTAGGTAGCGTATAGTCGCCCACATGGCCTTCGACGCCGCGCGGAATACAGTATGCTCAAGTCTACCAGATGCTTGTTTGAATCTCTGATACAGAGCGCAACCCGCCTACGACCCCCATCACCCGAGAGAAAAGCGCCATTGCCCAAAAAGCGACACAGTCCCGTGCCCAAGGAGGAGGAGGACGATGCCGACCTGCCACAACGTAAATCGTCACGACTGGCGGGCACGACGCGACGCTCGATGCGCGAGCAGGACCTTCACCCGAGCATCCATAGAGACCGCAGTCGACCCGAGAGAGTCTTCCGCGAAGGCAGTCGCAAAAGCAGTCGCAATTCGGCAGCACGTACACGTTACAAAGAGTGGGATTCAGATGAGGACGAAGACTCGGACGGCTACGTTCCACGCTGGCGTGGAGGGAGTCGCAGTCGCAGTGTCGACAATGCCGATAATGACGAAGATGAGGACGACGCGGAATCTGGTGGATCCGATCGCAAGAGTAGCAGGAGGACCTTTGACTTATCCGGTCGACCGATACTCAAGAAACTGTCCAATCCAGAGGCACCACCGCTGCCGACGAGTGGAGGCGATGAAGTTTACAGGACAGATGCTCCACGGCCCAGCAGGCAAGACATGCCAAGAGGCAAAGGCAAGGGAGCGTTGCGCTTTGAACGCGAATTCCGTCAATTTGCGCCCAACGTCACACCCGAAGAGATGCTGCGCGGAGGAGCCTTTGGCGGCACCGCCTTCCGGTGAGTAGAAAGAGAAGCACGATCGTATCTTTCATCGTTCTGCTGGATGGCAGTTTTGTTGCTGATACATAGGGGTTGTATTTGCTCCGCTTGTCAACGTTCTGCTGTTCGTACACGCGCTGCAGCGACTACCACTCAAAGGTTCTGCAAAAGCCAATCGACGTCGACGCCGAGTTGGCAGAGTTGCCACAAGAGTGGCTTGAAGGTCTCGATGTGGACGAGATGCTTCGATCGTCCCAACTAGATCCGTCGAAGAACAAGTTCAGGGTCAAGGCGGGTCAGTCGTTGGAGGAGTGGGAAAAGGCGGGCTGGATCCGACCACTGGATGCACGAGGCTGGTTCCAGTGGTATTACCGCTTCTATCTGGGACGTCGTTCGGCGGATGACGCAAGGCAGATCAGTCGATGGCTCAAGGCGTGCGGTCCCGGCGGCCGCTTTCGTAAGGCTTTAGCGCAGAACGTGGCCGTCAACGGCGGTCGGTGGGACGATCCCAAAGTGAATGCAGTCGTTCGACAAACACTGTGGCAATGGGGTTACGAGCTCACTGAAGCCGACTATCGAGCCTACTTTCCAAGCTAGTGTTGAGGGTCGTCGTCGGCATCCATACCCACAGGCTTTGCGTTAAGCCCACTGTGTCCATGTGGGTCGTAACCCCACGTCGACGTCGCGTTCACCTTTTTTCTCCCGCGGCACGGTCAGAGAAGGCACCTGCACAATGTACAGTAGTACGTTCATGCCTCGTTCTTCTTCTTTGTCCCCTGGCGTACTGTGCTGTATGTGTGCTGTGTGGCTCGCGTTTTGGATGTCGCAAGTTTGGTCTCGAAAATGCCGTCCCGTGGGTGCAGATGATATGGCAGACAGAATCGGGCAGTCCATGTAGCCGATCGTGGATGTACGCATGCTGAGAGTGCTACGAAAATCAAGGTCGATGCTAGATTTCGCAACCACTCACGCGTCCCGCGGAATTGTCATGGCATGGGTGCCGCGTCTGACTACTCCGACATGCCACGGCTTTGTCGTCCAGCGGCACCACAGTGGGGGCCTCACTCACAGTGGCGTTCTGAGTTGATGAGCCCCAGCATGTGGTGGTTGTCCGACTCTGCTGAAAAGCAATCATGCAGCGTATTCCAACGGAACGACACGACGCCGCACTGCCGCCTACAAGCTGTCGACAGGTCGGAATTCGAGCTCATCACAGGAGTAACGATGATGAAATTTTGTTTTTCTTTTTGCAGCTCAAAGTACAGTATCCGGCTTGATCTGGTCTGCTAAACCCTGTAGACCGATAGGCTCGAGTGGGGTGAGATTCCAACAGGCGAGGTCGAGCACGGAAAGCAGACTGTCAAAAAGAAAAATAGAGATAGCCTTACATGAATGACGAAAGAGCGGGTAGTGGCAGCGAGACGTGTAACAACCAGAGGGTGTACTGTACCGCACTTTCCTCCACCTCTCGCTCGCCCCTTTGCGTGTGACTTGAACTTGGTACGGTATTGTACAGTACAGTACTGTACTGTGTTGCACCAGTCGGCGCGCTCAATGGCTAAAACGTACGATTTGCTACGCTCAGCTCACTGCAGTGTGCCGGCAATTGCAACTGCAACTGCAATTGCAACTACAGTACAGTACAGTACAGGACAGCAGCCAGCAGCTAGTAGCAGCACGACTGTGCTGTACTGTGCTGTACTGTGCTGTACTGAAGGTGGCATTTCAAAATGCACTACTGTACTGTACTGTACTGTACTGTACTGTCTACTAGATCCGAGCCTGCCTCACCGCGGTGGGATTCCAAATTGCTGTCTACGCACATCGGTCGCACCAAAAAAAGATGCTTGCAACTCGCCGCACCTGTCCCTTTCGGCCCCCTCTCTCTCTGTCTGCCTCTCTTTCTCTCGGCGCCGCACCGCACGGCATGACAGGATTACAAGTACTAGCTGTATGTACGGCTGCTTATCGTAATTCCGCCCCTTCTGAGGCGCCTTGAGGTTCGATCCTTGTCCGCATCTCCACGCTTCACCGTCCTCGGCTTGGACCCTACACGGAGCGACCTCTCCCTGGTTGCTGCAGCGGGTGCTAGAAAACCTGACACGGTACTGTAGCTGGGCTGTCCGTTGAACCTGCGGTCCAAAAGTCCCTCTTCGTAGACCCTGTCTTGCAATTCCGGGGATCGTCATTGGATACACGCAGACCGAGCAGTATTCTACATGCCGACGAGCCTCCCTGGTACACTGCCACAAACCTCGGCCCTCTTTTGACCCGGCTTCAGAACCACCATCATCCCTCACCCCGACAAGCTCTGATACCGCGATTATCATCATGTCGACTGTACTGGTGGACAAGGTGGTGTTGCACGCACGCCAGCATCCGATAGCTACGGCTGCCCTGGCTGTATGCACGGCACTTTTCCTCTATCTGCTTGCCAAAGCCGCAGGGCAAGGTCCTTCGGTATGGGCCAAGCTGCCGGGACCCGACCGAACGTCGTGGCTTACCGGATTCGCTCGAGACAATACGAAGGAATTCGGCCAAAAGAACCCAAGTGCTCCAACACGCAAACCCATCCTTGGCGATGATGGCCAGGACATGACTGGGGTTCCCGGCATGGCTACTGCTCGACTTTTTGATGAGTTCGGCACCGATCACCTTCTTGTGCCACGTCCGCTTGGCGGCGAGATCCTCATGACTCGAGACGCAGCTGCAATTAGCCACGTTCTGAACGACACCTACGGCTACCAGCGCAGCGCGGCAGGCACCAAGGCCACCAAGATCATCATTGGCGATGGCGTCGTTGCCGTGTTTGGCGACGAGCACAAGAAGCAACGCCGTATGCTCGCGCCCGCTTTCAGTGTCGAGTCGCTCAAGGCCCTAGTGCCCCTCTTCAGCGATGCTACAGATCAGATGATGCGCAGGCTTGAGGAGGACGACTCGCTCGAATCTCGATGGGGTGCCGGCACCCGAGACACGGTCAAATGGTTTGGTCGTGTGACACTCGACATTATTGGCCGTGCTGGCTTCGACTACGACTTTGGTGCCGTTGAGCAGGGTCCCAACGGCCTTGCCGTCCGATCTACCTTCCATGCTGCCATGACTTCCACCATGAACATTGGTCCGCTCGATGCCATCGTCGGCGCCTTTATGTTCTTTGTCGTCCCCTCATTGCTCTATATCCTGCCTCTTACCGACAACATCCGCAAGCTTCGTGAGATGCGCTCGGAGCTCATCAAGGTGTCGCACAAGATCGTCCAGGCAAAGGCCAAGCAGATCCGTAAGGAGCTCGAGGCAGGCGTAGATGCCAAGGAGACCTTCAGCGGCAAAAAGGACATTCTTCACCTCTTGATGCGTGCCAACATGTCGCCCGAGATCCGGGAAGAGGATCGCTTGTCGGACGATGTGCTGGCAGGACAGATTGTGACCTTTATCTTTGCCGGACACGAGACATCGGGAACCACGATGAGCTGGTGTGCCTACTTCCTTGCGCTCAACCCGAAGTACCAGGAGCGACTGCGCAAGAAGATTCACGCCGCACTGAAGGAATTTGGCAAGGACGGCGAGAACATCGACCAGCTGAACTGGGTGGAGCTCAACAGCGAAGAAATGAAGCCACTGGACCATGCAATCCAGGAGACTCTGCGTCTGCGTCCACCTGTCACCACTACGTTCCGCTACTCGGTCAAGGACGACCAGATCCCCGTCACGACGCCGTTCAAGACCAAGGATGGTCGCACACTCAGCTCAATCCCCACCACGGCTGGTCAGGAGATCGCAGTGTCGGTCACCGGCAGCAACATGGATCCCAAGTACTTTGGACCTGACACGCACAAATACATTCCCGAACGTTGGGAGAACCTGCCCGACCTCCACGCCAAGTCCAAGATGCCCTCGCCGTACGGATCGTTTGTCTTCAACGCCGGTCCCAAGGTCTGCATTGGGAACAAGTTTGCCATGACGGAGATGAAGGTCATCCTCATTCGCGTCCTGTCCAAGTACCGCATGGAGCCGGTGCCCGACCTCACCTATAAGAGTGTCGAAGCCGTCGTCCAGCGTCCCGCTGTCATCGGCTACGAGAAGGAGGGCAGCCAGCTCCCGCTCAAGTTTGTTCTCGACCCGCTTATCTAGACGGACGTTTATTTTCTTCCTTTTCTATCGTGACTCTAGACAGGAATGCGCATCATCATTAAACTCCCTCCTTCCCTTTCCATATATTTCTCACAGCCTTTTCTCCCGGATATGATCAAGGTTTCCTGTATTTTGCATCTCTTCAATGGCCTCACAATGCATACACCTTTTGACAGCAGTACGCGAGATCCGTGCCTAGACGTCTGTGTGACTTTGCATCTCGGGCCACTTACCAAGTACACCGACTGTAGCCTGCTGGTTGGATTCGAACCGTATATTTTTCTGGACTATACGCTGCGTGAAATGCTCAAGACGCTGCGAGTATTCATTCGAACAGGTGTGCTCTATGATAAGATACCGCACCTCAACACAGACAACCAAAGAGGGGCGCGGGCGTCAACACTCGTACACGCCGCGAAACCGAGTTGAAGAGCAAAACGAGCTGGATATTCCAAAGAGACGAAGGGTAGTAATGCAAAACAGCCCGTGGGGCTGGCATGGAGCGGAGGGGAATCCGCTCAGGGAGCCTGCTTGGTGAGGTCCAGGTCGATCAGCTGGGCCTTGGCGATGTCGTAGCAGAGGCCGTGAACTGTAACCTTGTTCATAACCTTGCCCGAGAGGGGGGAGGTGACACCGCTCCAGTTGTCCTTGATGACCTCGGTGGAGCAGATGTTGTCGACCTGCGTCTGGACCGAGGCGCGAACGACCTTCTCGGCAAGCTCAGAGCCCTGGAGACCAGGGTTGGTCTTGACGACCTCCTGAGCAATCTGGGTCAGGGGGACCAGGTGACGGAGCAAAGGGCTCGAGTCGAGAGCCTCCTTGGCCGGGGGGTTGGCGGCACCAGCGATGGCGGCGTTGATGCCACCGCACGAGGTGTGGCCAACAACGACGATGTGCTCGATGCCGAGCGCCTGAACGGCGAAAGTCAGAACGCTGAGCGCATTGTCATCGTCCAGGCGGAACTGGTTGGCAATGTTGCGGGTAACAAAGATGTCACCAGGGTTGGCGTTGCAGATGGTCGACTCGGGGATTCGAGAGTCGGAGCAGCCGATCCAGAGGATCTTGGGAGTCTGTGTCTTGGCCAAGTGTGCCGCAAGCTCGGGTTTGGTGGCCGTGAAGTCCTTGGCCCAGTTCTTGTTGTTGTGGAAGAGGTCGGCGACTTGGATCATCTTGTTCAAGCTTTCGTGGGGATGGAATCTGGGAAATGAGCTGGAGAAGGGTCTTGTCTGGAGAGAAGCGGTTGTGTGGGTTGTGGATTGTGCTAAAAGACTGGAGACTGGCGTCCCAGACTGGCTATATAAGCTTTTGATCGAAGCGCTGGGTCGAAGATAGACCTTACGGGCGATGCTGCTACCAGTGGTGAGGCGATGTAAGGAAGCAACGGCGATTCGCATTCAAGACGGAGAGGGTTTGCAAGGTTGCCGGAACAGACGACCAGAGAGCCGTAGCGGAACGAATTGCGAAGAGAGAGCGAAAAGAGAGAAGAGAAAGGGCGCGGGAAAGAACAGAAGAAGGGGCGCTGATCCGTGCTCTTGACGAGATCGAGGCGAGATCAAAGGAAAGACCTGTGGACGACCAAGCAGATAGCGAGTGCGTGAGATGGATGAGAAGATTTGCGACAGCCCTGAACGTGATTCTGCAAGGCAGATGGGTCGATGTCGTGTGTGTCAAGTAGAGACGGGGACGCAGGTCGGCCTGTGCTGCTTGCAGTGAATAGGCAAGGCTGGATGTAGGTACCAGAGGCGGTCCGAGCAGTAACTCAGACAAAAGAGATGGGTGTGAGGCTGAATCGAGGGCCTGGTGCTTTTATGTAGGGGCGTGTGATGGTTGCGGGCTGAGCCGGGATGCTGAAGGATCAGGTTGACGATCGTGTGTGTGTGTGTGTGTGTGTGTGTGTGATGGAAGGGAGCAACAATGAGGAAGGAGGGTGGAAAGCTCGAAGTGGTGCCCGCTGCCCTGGGGCTTCGCTTGGACGATAAGCCGCAATCAAAACTCGGAGCCCGCCCGTAGAGATCGTTTTGACGTAGCTCGTGCCTCTTTGGGTGACTCTCCTTGTGCCAAGGCCGGGCCAAGCGCAGGTCGCTTATGCCTCCTTGCAAGCTAAAATGTGTCGCGGCATTCGCATCATTCGCATCCAAGCAAACAATCACCTGCGCTCCGCAGGCACACAGCTTTTTTGGTAGTTTTTTTTTCTGAACTGTTCCGGTCACGACTCTTCACATTTTCCCCGGGCACTTTGGCCTTTGTCCCCGCCGGCTTTCGCACTGTGCTTCTCCACTGTCGGGTCGATTGATCCAGAACTCCAGATACCCTGTGCCGCCAACTTTTGGAAACGACACTGTCTCATTCTCCCACGCATGCACCCACTGCTGCAATGTTGCTGATGCGAGCCAACATATGAGCTCTGTCTAGACTGACGTGGCGACGAGACTGAGCGCGGGCCAGCGCGGACGGTGACTCGTTCGACGTGCGTGAGAGAACAGCCGACCGGAGATGTCGATGATGCGTGGTTGCCAAAAGCCCCAACAAGTCGGCGGGCATCCCGACAGCAAAAGCGCAGAAAAATCCAAATGCCGACGCGGGTCGATCCATATCCCAGATCTTGACTATCTATTCACAAGAAATTTCGACCACGCGCTCTAATCAGCCAGGCAGCCTAAAAAAAGCGTCCTTACTCCGTATGTAAGATCGTGCATTGGCTACCTCCGAAGCCGAAATTCGACAGTCTCTGGCACCGACAAATCCGTTCCGCGCGCAGGCCAGAGGTGAGGAAACCGCTCCAGTGCTTGCAGTCACCCTCAGTCAGGGCTCGAACCCCGTGAGAAGCTTCATCCAGGTGTCGGATCGGGCACCCAGATGCAGGATCACCAGCCCATCGGGCATTGTCCCCCGGATCGTGCATCTATCACGAAGTCCAGCAGCGATCCGAGCCCCATCTTACATGAGTGCCACGACGTGTTTCAGCCCTCTCCACGTGTTGTCAGCGAGTAAATACATGCAATGGAGATACCGCCGCGACATACAGCTCAACAAGCCTCTCCGGCTGTTTACTCACGCCGGGATCGCTCATCGGCACAACCTTAACACAACGTGCCTGAGCGACGAGCTGTGCAGCTGCATCAATTGCAATGTGGTGAAGAAAGAAGAAAGAAAGTCCATAAACAGGGGCAGTAAAAAAAAGGGGGGGGATGGTTACTATGTACATTCAGATCACGCGATTGCGTGACGGAAGAAGTTATTGTTCGTGAGGCAGTGCAGACCAAGGTGTAGGGACTAGCGCGGGGTGGCTCGAGGACCCGCGCTGCTTGGACACGCCCTCTGGGGATCATCTGACGAAGCAGAGCCGGTCAGCGTGAATGCATAACCCCAACATCAGGGACTTCCAGGCAGCTTGAAGTCAAGCAGCACCTGTTTAGATCTGCGCGCACCCGACTGTCCCGCTCCCTGGCTCATTCGACGTCGATCCGTGTCACTGAGACGCTTGGCGTGGGCAACAGGCTGACTTGGGAAAGGGTTCGGGAATGCAGGGTCCGGTCGGCCGGTCGCGGCATCCATCGGTCCAGGCGAAGAAGGTCGGGTGTTAGCCGCAGAAGCGGGCATTGAAGCCTTGTTGTCGCGCGGATCCAGCTGCTGTATGCCCGACACCCGTTTGCTCCACTCGGCTGTCTTGTCAAATCCGCTGATATCTCGAGACTCTTCGCCGACAGCTTCCAGCATGGTGGCGCTGAGTGCGCGCGAACGTCGGCGCTCGTCTCGCGATCCCGCTCGTTGGACGCTTTCTGCCGTCGACTGCGGCATTGATCCGCCGGTCGAGTGTCCGTTGCCAGCTGCCGCAGCCATTCTCTGGGCCTCACGTTCGAGCATTCGTCGACGCTCAGCTTTCTGCTTGCGCTCCCATTCGTCCTTCGCTCTTCGTAACGCATCAGCCTCGTTGACCGTTTCGGTGGCTGGCTTCTGCATTGCGGCCAGCTTGGCACGATGGCGTGCCTCGAGCTCCTCGATCGACATGGCGCGCACGCGTGGAGCGTCGGAACTCGAACCGCGTTTGTGAGTGACGGTTCCAGCGCTTGCTCCTGGATTACTCCAGGGAACTAGCGGCCTCTCGTCTCGCTTGTGTGCTAGAGATCGACGAGCCGCTACGGCAGCGGCGCTGGGTCCGTCATTCGTGATGACAACGCCACCATGCATGGGTGAGGATGAACGCCGAACCGAGGCAGACGGCGTTTCTGGAGGCTGGTACGCATGGTCGTACTGTCCGACCAAATGCGGCCGATGAGATAGCTCGCCCTGGTGAGACAGGCGGGGCGCCATTGGCACGGCCGCAAGCACTGGCACGTGGGCGTCCGGCGTCGACAGCGTGCGTTCGTGCACAGACTGGGAGAGTAGTAGTGGATTGGGCTCTGTCGTAGCGCCGTTCGAAGCGTGTCGAGATCGTGAGGGCGCCATCGACGACGCGTTTGATGCGCTGCCGGATTTGGATGGTGACGATTCAGAGGGTGGCAGCTCAAGGAATGAGGTAGCATTGTTCATCAGAGCTGCTGTCGATGCAGACCGCCGGCGGAAAGATTCTTGGCCCTGTGGCGTGACGACAACCGTAGCGCGGGTCAGATCCAGCGACTGGGATGTGTTGGCGATGCTGACGTCGGCGCGGTTTCCATTTCCAACAGAATGGACTGGAGTCCGCTGAGATCCGGTAAAGGACAGGTTCGGCTCGCTCCTAGCGACTGCAGGTCGTGCGGAAGAACCGACGCCGTCTTCAAGTGGTGTTATTGGTAGTGAAGCGGAAGGCAGATCCAGCTTCAGGAGCGGCTCCGGCTGGGCCTGCTCGGATGCCGGCGGCCCATGCTTGAGATAGTCTAGGAAGTTGGAGTTGTTGCGGCTGTGCGACTGCGGCGGAAAGGGGAAGGCGGTTCCACCGAGGGTGCTGGACACGCCCGGTGAGTAGGCTGCCTTCTCTGTCATAGAAGTTGGAGTACCGAGCTGCGCGCTATGTGTGGTCGGACGTAAGAGACTCATAAACGAGCTTGTTCTGCTTTGCGTGTATCGGCCCGTTGCGTCGCCTCCGTTCGCCGCAGTCGCCGTGCGCTCCACGTCATTATTAGAGGCAGTGGTACCACTAGCCGTCTTCGAGTAACCGTGCCGGGCTTCCCACGCGGCGAGGTCGTGCTTAGCGCTCTTGGCAATGGCGCGAGCAGCTCGTTCCGCCTTGGAACGCATGTTGCGACGCTCGTCTGATCGTTTGAGTACCGCAAGCTGCTGACGGAGATCGGACCAGAGACGGATCTGGAAGGCAAAACCCATCAGGATCAAGGCTCCCAGAACACCGAGCTCGATTTGCATGCCCTGGACCAAGGGGAACCCGCCGTTCTGGAATGTAGGTGGATACTTGGCCGAGAAGAGCATGTCAAACCCGAGGTTGCGGACGTAAAACTCCTTCAGGCCTTGAGTCGAGTAGCAATCGATGCCAAGGGTCAGCGCAGTCGCACCAGTGATGGCCGTGGAAAGCGCGAGCACAAGCGAGTGAGTGCGCTCGATGCAGCTCACTGCAAAGAAGACAGCGTAGAGACCAATGTAGAGAATATAGCGCAAACCGACGGGATGGATGAGTCCACCTGAACGCACCGCCTGCAGAAAGAGACCGAAGAAGAAACCACCGAGACCGCTGGCCATGAGACCCGCACCGCGCCAGAACAGGATGGAGAGAGCCCCCCCGATGACACCAGCGATGACTGAGGCGACGAGGAAAAGGCCACGGATACCCCTGGATGGCGGATTGATGGCTGGGACCACTCCGACTTTGAGAATGATGGAGATGCAGATGAGCGCGAGGGAGAAAAATCCAGCGAGAAAGTAGCTGGACCAGCGATTGCGATGGCCATAGAAGGCCATGGGCAGACCGGTCAGGATCAAGATCGCACCAAGCACTCCGAACGCGGGGTCGATGACGGTCTTGAGAGGCAGTGTCGTCGCCTTTGGTGTCGTTGTCGAGGCCGCATTCGTGGCTGTCGATGGTGCGCTCACCGAGGTCGATGTAGCGTTCGCACTCTGAGTCGTCGTGATAGGCACGGCAGTGATGACTGGGATATACCAGACGCTGCCGTTCCTCGATGCGGACGAAGTCAGACTTGTTGGCAGCGACGTTCCGCTCGATAGCGTGGTTGTGATGGTCGAGATAAAGGTTGAAGACGATTGTGTCGTCGAATTGGCCGAGCTGGGAGCCGTGGTGATGGAAGCGCCAGGCGAGCTCGCCGTCGACGAGGGTTGCTGCGCTATGACGGGCAGACTTAGCAGAGCAGCCAGAGTCAGGGCACTGTGCAGCAGGCTCGGTCTCACCATTTTGTATCTACAAAGCAGAGGCAGGCCCCGCTCCTCTTTTTGAGAACCTAAGGAAGAAGATTGTCTCTTAAGGATGCGCGAGTGGTGCCTCGAGCAAGGTTGTCTTAACCCTGAGACGATTGAGCAATGATAAAGCTGACGTCGTCAGAACTAGCACATCGCTTTTCGTGCCTCGGATCGTGGCAGTGACCTGTACAGCTGTGCGATTCTTCAAGTGTAATTGTGGCGTGGCTGAGTTCCCTGAAGCTCAGCGGCTTGCGAAAAAAGACGTGGGAAAGCGCACGATGCTGCTTCGGGTGTGCCGTCAGGTCTCGGTGCCTATTTGCTGAGTAGTGACTTCAAGTCCAAGTCCGATGGTGTACGGCAAGAAGACGTCAAGCGATACACGTTCTGGGCCAGAAGTCGAGGTCGAGAATGTAGTGATGAACCAATGCTCGAGACAGAGCTGATGGAGGACGCTTCAAGAGGCGCAAGCGAGACACGACGAGGCGACTACGATGACAGCGGGTATGGTCGAGATCAAAGACGAGACCGGCGAGTAACAAGCAAGTAGACCAGCGCTTGATCGAGTTGTAATGCCCTGCGGTCAAGCACAAACCCCTGTGACGGACGGAGGAGCAGGTAAGAGAAGGGGAAAGAGAGGGGGGAGGGGAAGGCCCGAAATGAACTGCACTCACGGACCCAGAGGCGCCGGAGAGCCAGGGCGGACAATCAGCAGCAGCTTCTAGTGGCTGCTGAAGAAGAAGAGCTGCTGGAGCGGTCAGAGTGAGGACCGCAACAGACGCACAGTGAGGAAAAAGAGCAGCGGTGACCTCGGAAAAGCGCCGTCGGACGGGCTCGAGCGCGACTGACGAAGTTTTCTCGGAAGTGACTGCTAAGAAGATGGGGGCGGCCGAACCTTGTGCGAGCAGTGTACTGTAGTTGTGTCTACTGCAGTAATTGAGTTCAGGCGTGTGGCTCAGATGGGGATACAGAGGTCCGCCAGATATGCATCTGTGATGAAGCCAGAGAGCGGCATTGCGGGCTCCCTTTTCATGTGCGAGGCGCAAGCGCGCGGAGAGACGGGCGCAAGAAGCGAACCAAAGGCAGTCCATCCGGGTGATGCAGGGCATGCAGCACCATGTTCAATCTAAGCTACTCGTGCTGCACTCGAGTACTGCAGCCGAACCGGGTCTCGCCCGCGTCCCTTGTACCGTGATGAAAGTTGGCTAAGCTGAACGTGGCTTGACTGCTTACGAGTCTGAACCGCACGAACGAGGCGCGGTCCCTTCACTGAGGCTGAGGCCAATCCGCTGAAGTCGCACTGTCGATGATCGCCACCAAAGGCTTGCAGACAGAGCCTGAGTGCGCCATTGGCAGGGACGACTTCACATTATTTAGACCAATCGATTGGCGACATTTCAGGGTCCTGACCCTGTGTGCGCCGCTGCTCGTGTCTCGCCTAGATGCGCTTGAGGTCGTATTTTTCCTCTTTATTCCCAAACCTTCTGTCCGTGCTTTGACGGGTCACGGTCGTGATGCGCTGGGCCTTGCCGTGACGACACTTTGCGGGCACGGCACAGAACAGACTCGAGGAGCAAAATCCTGTTTCACACGGCTGTGTCCATCTCGCCTCGTTTACTAAAAATCCCTCGCTCGGCTAGCCCGACTTCTCCATCCCTTGGCAAAGATGACTCTAGCGCGCGGCACGGAAACGGCGGGCGAGAACAGGAACAGGCGGGTGGGCGGATCGCGAAAGGGGATCTGTCAGCCGAAGCGTGGTTAAAAGTGGAGAAATATGTGGATGACAAGCACGGCACAGTATAAATTGTGCAGTAGTGTTGTGTTGTACTATGGTAGTACGAGCGACCAATTCAGAGATCCTGCGTCAGTATCTGGCACTCCGACAGACGACTTGCGTTGGACGAACACAAAACCAATAATGCTGCTCGAGATCGAAAAATCTGACTCTGGCTATCATGCAAACCACGGGCAATTACCTGACCTCGGTACGAGTAGCCAGAGGCAACCTGAAGTCCCTGGTCATACCCTCTTCCCGGCGGACTTGGACAGGGCGGACTGGAGCTGATTGGGCCTTGCTCTTTCACTGCAGTAAATACTGCAGAGTGAATTGGTCTGCTGAGCCATCGGTTTGGGTCTCAGTTTCCTCCCCTTTCCGACTCCACTTAAATCAGCTGCTGCAGATTGCGGTAAGTCGAGATGGACCGCCAGACGAACGGACAGGCATTCCGAAGTTCAGGGTCCCGTTTTTCTGCGCGCACATGGTCCTGCCGAGGCGGAACTCCACCGCTAGAATCACACGTCCCACATGTGAGATGCAGAAAAGAATCCAATTAATACAACCGATAAATTTTGGCAATAGAAAATCGGAGAAAAATCCAGCAACAGGCAGGCTTGCATGCGTCCATTCTGCCCAAATCGCGACAAAAAGCCGGTAGGATGACCCGGGCCACGTACCGGCATCCGTTTGGCTTTAGTTCAAAAATAATAAAGAAAAAATAATGACTAGTACTGTGACTTAAGCCAGCATTGATGTGGAAAAATAGAATACTGTACAGCTAGTAGTTAGAAAGAACGCAAAAAAAGAAACACGCACAGCACCTGCAAGCCTCATCCGGCATGCGCTATCCTCTTGCATGCCATGCACAGGTTGGCCTTCCTGCCCAGAGCCCACGCATACGTCACGGTAGCTATCCCGTAGAGTGACTCCAAAACATGTTCGTCCAAGTCTAAAGTCTGCGTGACAAGCTAGCTCTTGTTAACCGAATATCGCAATAGGGCTCGGACAAGGTTTCAAGGTAGGCAGGCGGTCAACATCCCGTTCCGAAATTGCTTCGACTGCATGTTTCCTGACACTGCTGTCCCCGTTTAACTCATGCGCTGTGCATCGCCATCTACCATGCATGTTTTCGCTTCCTCCTTTCTGGCGTCGAGGTCCCGGACCTCCGCCTGCACCACATCTCACAGACGCTGTGCTTGCGACACATCCTTCTGTGACATTTGAAACATATGCAATTGACGAGCCGGTGAAAATACAGGACAGACACAAAAGGAGACAAGGAGCTAATGCGGGGCCGGAATGACATGGGCGACACTTCTCGAGCTTGCGTTGCAGGCTTTAAAGAGGGGTTACGAGCCGCCGTAGCGGGCTCTACGCCATGCTGTGTGATGCCCGTCTGATCCCATGCCATTCTGGAGCTGAAGAGGAGCAGCTTCGTGTGCGAGAAGCGGCGCGAGTAGACACGCCACTAATTTTTTAAGTTCTAAGAAAAGCCGACGAGATCGGATTCGAGGACCACGGTGCCTTTCTCTATGAGCTTACTGAGTCGAGGTTCCCTCAAGCTTGAAGTCGCGGGCGCTTTCGGGGACGCTAAGAATGCGGATAGTGTTGGTGCTTCCGCTCTGTGCTCGCCAGCCCTGGAGGGTGATGACGACATCGCCCTTCTCAATGATGCCGAGAGCAAGGGCCTCGGCGAGACCGTACTTAATTCGGTTGTCGACATCCTCCTGCCACTTGGAGTTGTCCTCGGGTCGGACGTGGGGGTAGAGGAAGGGGTAGCAGCCACGGTAGAGGTGGACATCACGTGCAGTGTGCGGGTTTCGGGTGATGGTGAGAATGGGGCAGCTGGGTCGGTACTTGCTGACAAGTCGGGCGGTAGTACCGCTGGTCGACATGAGCAGAATGGCACCGGCGTGCTGCTCGAGCGAGGCAGCGACGGCAGCCATGGCGATGGTCTCGTTGGTGTCGGTAGGAATGGTGGTCAGAGTGCGCATCTCGTTGAACAGGGGAACGTACGAGACGCTCTGCTCGGCAAGGTACGCGGTCTCGGCCATCATCTTAACGGCCTCGATGGGGTAAGCACCCTTGGCAGTCTCTCCGGAAAGCATGACACAGTCAGCACCGTCAAGAACAGCGTTGGCAACGTCCGAAACCTCAGCACGGGTGGGTCGGTTGTTGACGATCATCGACTCGAGCATCTGGGTAGCACAGATGACGGGCTTGCCGGCAATGTTGCACTTGGCAATCATCATCTTCTGGGCCATGAACACCTGGGGGGCAGGAATCTCGATACCGAGGTCACCACGGGCAACCATGATACCGTCCGACTCCTTGAGGATCTCGTCAAAGTTCTGGACACCCTGGTGGTTCTCGACCTTGGAGATGATCTTGATGTGGGCACCCTTCTCGCCGAGAATCTCTCGGATGGTTCGGACGTCGCTACCACGTCGGATGAACGAGGCAAAGATCATGTCGAGGTCCTGCTCAACGGCAAACAGAATGTCCTGCTTGTCCTTCTCCGAGATGGCAGGGAGGTCGACCTCGGTCATGGGGAGGTTGACACCCTTCTTGGACGAGAGAACACCATTATTGACGGCACGCACGCGGACGAGCTTGTCGCTCTCGATATTGAGCACCTGGAGCGAGAGGATTCCGTCATCAATGTAGATGGTACGGCCTACCTCGACCTTCTTGGCGAGGTTCTGGTAGTCAATATAGAGGTACTCGAGCGAACACTTGTCGGCGTATGCCGCGTCGGTGGTGACGTAGAACTCATGGCCCATTGAGATCTTGACATCCTCGCCGTTGACCATCACACCAGTTCGCATCTCCGGGCCCTTCTGCAGAAGGTGGCAGCGAGAGCAGGAATCAGCCGCGCCGGAAAAGGCCAAAAGACAAGAGGATCAGAAGTCAGCGGCTCGGTCACTTGAACAGGTCAGAGGCAAATCTGCTTCTGGGCGGCGATTAGACTGAGTTTGACAACTCACAGTGTCGAGAGCAATTGCGAGAGGTCGGCCTGGCGTGCTGGCAACAACAGCTCGGGCATTATCAACAACCGACTTGAAGTACTCGTGCGAGCCGTGCGAGGCGTTGAGTCGGACGATGTTCATACCCGCCTGTCGGAGGGCGCCGAGCATCTGAACATTGTTAGTCTTGGGACCAATGGTGGCGATGATGGAGGTCTTTCGGAAGAACTTGTTGTCAACACCGTGCTCGAGGGGGTTGAGCGAGGCGTACCACTCGAGCTGAGTCTTGGCGATGGGAGCGTAGATCATCGTGGGCTGGTTGCTACTTCTGGGCAGTTGCTACGATGACGGATGGGCGTAAATGTGGTGGGAGTGGCAATGGATGATGGGAGAAGAGAGGAGAGAATGTATTGCAGGACGAGAGACAATCTGGCGTCTGTGCGGTGGGCCAGGTTGGAAGAAAGGCTTGCGTGAGTTGTGCGGTGCAGCGAGGAGGATGAGCCACTGCTGCCGTAGCTGCTTGTGGTGAGTGGGGGACAGGCGTGGGTGGCCAGCCAACTTTTGACACTCAGAAAACAGGGATACTGGACTGTATCTCTCTCTACTTTCGGTCAGTCACCCTTGCCTGCTTGCTTGCTTGCTTGCTTGCAGATATCGCACTCTAATCGATGCGAGCCATCTTCGGCTTGCAGACCGAACACGCCCACCTTACGACAACCCCGCCTGCTTGCGTCCACGCCTGCAACGTGCCGCAGAGACAGATCAGAGGCCAGACCACAATAGCGCGGTCTCTTTGCTGCCGTCACACCGTCACACGTTCACAAAAGATTGCCTCCAAGACCCAAGTAGGCTGGCCAGGCTCGGGATTTCTGCAAGAGCAGGCAATATCCGTTCCGCTGCGGCTGTTGGAGCTCACCACACTGCATGGAAGAAATTTGAACAGCACTGGAGTAGTTCTGTATAGTACTAGGTCCACGCCCTCAGAGCGCCACTTAGCCAGAAGAAGGAGAAAAATAAAGACAGAGAAAGAAGAAAAAGAAAAGCGCAAGCAAGCAGCGTTGTCTCATCCGCTAACGCGAGCCAAAAGCGAGAAGCAGATCAGCACAGGCCACCAAACACCAGCTCGCCGACCTCGGCTGCAGCTTCGCAACGTCTTGAGTTGCAACTGCTTCTCATCCCAAAAATGTCGCTGACCGCGACTGGAAAACCTTAACGCGGCATGCGCCTGGGAGCGCGTTTTTTTTTCTCCTGTTTTTTTTTGCTCTTGCGTCTCACGAACCGCAAAATATTGGATTTCGCCGGTGAGACTTGCCTCTGCTCAACTGCCGTCTCTCTTCATTCGTGTCTCTCCTCCTTATACGCGCTTGCAGCACAGATTGCTGTCCTTACGCCAGTGGCGCAAAGGTCACCGATGGGACATCACTGCGCTGTGGTGTGGAGGATAACTGCACTCGTCACTCTTCCACCGGTGTGGTGGCACAGACCGCTCGCCCTTGCCAGCTCAGAGAGAAGGGCTGCTGTTGCATGGCTAGCTCAATGTGCCTTCGGACCGTCGCATGACCCATTGGCGGTCAGGAGCGAATGAGAAAAGGCGGTTCATCACAGTCAGGTACGCACAGAGATGGGTCTGCCGAAAGTCGCATGTGCCGCGGATATCACTAACTGGCCGCAACTGAAGGGAGAGCAGATCAGTGGAGCTGCAAGAACTACTCGACCGTGACTAAAGGCAAAAGACCGAGATTCCTCCTTTCGCTGATAAGAAGATCTTGAGCAAAGCTTTTGGCTCGGCCCAATCTCGCCGCGCCGCCTAACAAGCCCAAAAATCCATCACGGACCCGTCTAAAAAAAAAAAAAAAAAAAAAAAAAAAAAAAAGACGACGAGAAATTCAGACAGCCTTGGAGAAGGTGGCAGATATCTGCTTCGCGCTGCTGCATGGGGTGCGCATTAGAAATCCCAAGTCACAACAATTTTCGAGCTGCAGCACGGGGGCCGTGCGAGGTGGACTGGAACAAGTCGCCGGCCGCTGAGCCAATTTTAATCACAGTGTTAGACCCTTCGGCTTTCTCCTCGGTGCATTCTCGGATTTGTCAACCATCGAATTGGACCCTGAAGTGCGAGGAGAGAAGTTGGCTAGCGCGGGGTAAGTGATGCAGCCCGGACCTTGGCAGCTCACTCCATGTTTTTGCCACCGCAGCTGACACCAATGCGGTTCGCATCCTTACAATTCCAGCCCCCACAACATCATCCCAGCATCGTTCAAATCTTCGACCTTCGGGAGACCTTTGCTCAATCTACGCCAAGCCGGTCCACTCACACAGCCGATGCCACGGACCTCCTCTTTTGCCCCGACCGCCAGCACGGATGCCGCTACGCAAGACGCACCGGGGAACCTCGGCTCTACCAAGCGAAGGTTTCAAGCGACGCTCTTCAACGTCAAGTTCGGCGCTCAACGTGGTCGGTTGCCGCCCTCCAAGAGCGACCCCGGCATGGCAAAGCGAACGCGTTCACAAGCGACGAAGGAAGAGCAAGTTGTAGTAGTTGCAGCAGAAGAGTCGGACAGTTCGGTCAAACGTGCTAAGGGCATAGCGGGATATGCCAGCCCTGCATACGAGCCGAAGGAGGCGGAGCCATTTTATAAGAGCTCTGAGCTCACAACGACATCTTCAGCTCCAAAGTACCACCACCGAGGCCCTTTCAACCAGGTCACGAGGCAAGAGTTCTGTGATGAGCATCGCGTACATGGTCTGCCTGACGCAGACATCTTTTACAAGGCCGACTTCATCGATCCTAGGATTGCAGAGAAATGGCGGCAGGAGCTCGATCAGCTGCCGGAGTGGTATCGCCCCAAACTCAAAGTTTATGGGCGCGAGATCACCCAGAGCCGCGAGATCGCAGCATACGCCACCGCACCCGGCCTGTCCCTTCAGTACAGTGGACATCCCGTCGAGATGCATGCTCCCTTCCCGCCACTCCTCAATCATATCGCCTCGATGCTCTCTACGGACGAATGTCTCGGGTCCGATGTCCGCTTCAACCATTGCATGCTGAATCGCTACGACGACGGCAGCATCTACATTGGCCGCCATTCGGATAACATTGAGAACCAGGTCATCGTCACGGTCTCATTAGGCGCAAATCGTAGCTGGATCATGGAACGAAAATATTCGCGAAAACAGAGGCAAGAAGGCACCGACGAGCCAAAGACTAAAAAGCGATGGACACTCGAAAACGGCAGTTTGCTCGTCATGCAGGGTGCAACGCAGCGACATTATACCCACGAGATTCCCAAGGAGCTGAAGGTCAAGGGACCCCGTATCAGTATCACGTTCCGGCAGCTGGTATACGACAAGTGACTGACATGAAGCATCTGTCCTGAATCATGCCGAAAGCTGCCTAAGGCGCTGTGAGCACTACGAACATGGCTGCACACAAAAGTACTGCAAGGCACGCTGCCAGTAGGACGATGCGCGCATCTCGATCCACCAATCGCGACGATCTGAGTCTGGCTATGCGCGCGGACGTGTCAGAAAGATGCACAGGTATTGGTCAAGATGTGTCGACCATTTTGGTTCCTTGACGAAATCCACTTACGCTTCTCGTGCGGAGCATTCATCAACTCGGCCTGGATCCAAAAGATCTGCACTCAAAACGACACTGTTAAGTCAGCCGTATCCGACCTTATCACTGACAGCCAAGAGAAAGCAAAGGCCACATTATACCCACCTTGTTCAAGGCGACAATGACAGACATCATGTCTCTGCCCTCGGTCGCCTCGTCATCGAGGCGCAGAACGGCACCAACCAGTCTCGACTCCAGCCAGCCAAGGAGCAGGAGACTGTCTCGAACTGGCACGCTGAGAGGTTTGCGGGTGCCGATGCGTAAACCTGCGCGAAACAGACAGAATACAGGACTCTTCGAGACAGTCCATGTACCTTAGATGTCTATCCTATCAACTGACTTACCTGCATGAGCAAATCCAACTGTCTCCATGTAATCAAAGACCTCACCCGTGTGATAGCTGCCCGAAAGAATGTTGATGAGGTATCTGCATGGAATCAAAACACCGCGGTGTGGCGTGCACGTTCCCGCGCTGTGGTGTCAACAATTGTGTCTTTGCTACACGGCCTGCGAGTCACTGCAGGATGCACTCACTTGGACAGAAAGTCCTTGTGTCTGAACATGCCATCCTCTTCGAGTGGGAGCTCAGTCTGGCCAGTGGTCGGATTTAGATGGCCGTATCTGCGGTCGAAGATCGCCCTGGTGGCCGGAGTGTCGAGTAGCTTCACGTAGGCATCATCGAGAATAGACGGAAGCAGTGGTCGTATGACGCTTGCAGATCCATGGATGGCTTCAACATCGCTCGCAGTGAGCTCGACAAAGTCGATCAAATAGGCGAGTCGCGGCCCGACTACAAAGGCCGCCGATGGCTCTGCCTCCGCCATCTGCACTACTTCTGTGCTCTCTTGGGTTTCCGGTGTGGACATGTTGATCAAACGTTCTCCGAATGGTGTCGTCAGGATGGTGGTGACATTTGCGCTTGACTTGTCTGGTCCCAAGGCACTTTTGCTCCAGGCTTGGGTAGCGGTCGGACGGGACAGCTATGACTCAGCCTTTCAATCAATACAGCATCACTCAAGAACCCCTCATCGGATCAGCCGTTCAATACTCGCTAAACCGCAGAAAATTCGGATTTTGCGCCACTTCAGACTTGCGCAATTGGCGTACCTGAACACTATCACAGAACTTCGAGCCTCAAGACGACATGACACGCACTTTGCGACTACTGCGAATTTGCGAAAAACAGTGAAGATCATGTCTATGTGCAAAGATGCGAAGCAATTTGGGACGCCAAGAGGCGTCGGGTATGATTGAGTGACGACAAAGAAGCATGGAGGCTGACGGGCGACGAATAGTGACGGCATAGAATATATGGATGAATAGAGGCCAGTTGTGGCGTCTTCGGTATAATAGCCCGGCGCTCAAGCGACAATGCAATCCGAGTCGCCGGACTTGGGCTTGCCGAACCGTGCCATGGCGGCCATCTCTTCGGCCAGTTTAATCTCGTCTTCTTTGGACAGGATGCCCTTCTTCTGTCGAGCCTGCATTGCCTTGATCGCCGATATCCTCTCTGCCCTGGCACGTCTGTGACACGTGACAGAGGGAAAAGGAAGGGAGAGGACAAGGACAGAAGAAACGGAGAGGGAGAGGGAAAGAGTGGCGAGAAAAAGTCAGGACCGCAGCGATGCACAGCGACGAGAAAGGATGACGGGCTGGCTGTGTGCAGCAATCATACATCGAGCGAGCCAACGGTAACATTGAGGCGTCGGAGGCCAAGACACTGCGCCGCAGCTGTAGAGCTAGTCGATGCTTTTGATGCCGAGGCAGCTCAAGTCTGGGACCAAAGTATCGCTACGCCTGTCCAAATATCGGTCTGGGCACCCACTTGTTCGATTTGTCAAACACCTTGCCAAATGGCGCGGAGGACGAAGCCGAGCTGCCGGCCGCCTCCGCAGAATCGGATAATTGTTTGCCGCGATTTGTCTCGGACGCCACAGAAGCTTTCGAAATCGAAGTAGAAATCGAAGTCGGTGCTGCTGACGTGGCCGATTTGCTGCTCGACGTGCCGTCAGCGGACGAGATAGACATATTCTTGAAGGCACCTTTAATGGCCGAAGAGGCCCCTGAAACGCGGCTATCGGAGGATCGAGCGTTAAAGATAGGTAGTGTTTGTCCAGCAATAGTGCGTTGATTCGCTGGACCGGGTTTTGGCGTCGTACTGCAACTGTGTTGAGCAGGAGCGCGGTGAGACGGGCAGAACGACGCGCGGCATTGTGGGCACTGGATCGGGACCACCATGATCTTTGAGCATTTGACAAATGTGCACTCGTTCGGCTTCTTGACACGCTTCACCGGCTGCTGCGCTTGGTACGAGCCCTTTGCTGCAGACCTGCCAGACATGAGGTAGCCGTTTGCATCTAGCTTGAGACACTGTCCAGACAGATGGCGATCCATGGCGATATTCGGATCCTCGTCTCGCTTCCAGCCGGCCGGCGGAGTATCACAGATCGGACAAAGTGGGACTCGGTAGTCGGTCACGTCATCCTTGTAGCTTCGGCAGCGATGAGCCTGTGGTCGGAAGTGGTTTGAGCAAAAGTGAAGGCGGCAGTCGCTACACTTGAACGGCAAAAAATCCTCTCGGTGGCACTCTTCGAGAGCACATGTCTCGCCGATGAACATCATCGGCCCCGTTGATCGCTCCGGCATGTTGACGTGAGATACTTGAGATTGATGCGGATGGTGATATGCGGTGACGGCGTGGAACTGTCGCCTGGATGGAGACGCTGTTGGAAAGTGGGGTCCGGTGTGAAGGTGTTTGAAGTTCGAAGAACGCGAAGACCCTCTTATTTCTACGTAGCCTTTTATGTTCTAACTTCCGCGTGATTAGAGTTGTGACGATGGTGGAAGAAGGCGGACGGTTGGATTTCCAGACTATGTATCTATAACGGGGGCTAGAGCTGGACGTGTAGCAGGCTAAGCCATCGCTGAACCCTGAATCCAAAGACACCTTAATTGTTTCCCGAAGACGAACCTTGGCGGCCACACGACACACGCAACCCAAGAGAGTGGCGGTGGTGGCCGCGTCACCGTGCCGGAATCACTTGGAAGGCCCCAGAACCGAGCCAGTCCCCCATCCTCGGACTTAGGCTTTCTTGGCGGAGCGGGAGATTCAGGTTGTGGAGGTAACGAGCGCGATGTTGTTAGATCTCAAAGATATTTTTTCTCAATCTACTCGCACTCGGGTCAAGTGGCAGCTTCTGCTGCGCAGCCAGTACTGCATGGGTACTGTAATTCTTGCTTGGCCGACAGTGGCGGCCCAGTACAGTATCGTAGTAAGACAGTTGCATCCTGGCAACCCTCGTGAAATGGAAGAGGGGGAATTCTTCTGTCCGCCTCAGATCGGCTGGACGACAAGGTGGTCAGGACAAGGGTCCGACCGTCGGTTGCTCCGAATGCCAAGATCTACAGGCCCGACCTTCGCTTTCAAGGCCAAACACTGTTGGAATGCACAGACAAGAAGCGCGATGGGAGACTCAGGCAACTATCTACTACTGTAGTGTTACGCCCATGGGAAACAACCGGTCGTGCCCTGACCCATTCCACAACTTGGACAGAGAAACGCCACCGCTCCATTTTATCGGTACAGCCGGGTCTATGTGTCTGGGCAATCTGAACACATTAATCATACTGTGGTATCGCACTAGTCCAATCAGTCCGCCGCTTGTGTGCTCAGGATACGACGGCTTGGCATTGAAGACAGATAGAGTTCTTGAGTGCGGTGCGGCCGTTCCTACCTTGGGCAGGTAAGTGGGTTGCGTTGTGCACAGCGGCTGGCCAGATTTTCCCGCGTCGGTACTGTACTGAAGCAGCTGTCACCTAGCAGATGCAGCTGGCGTGCCTTGAGTGTTTGTTGGCATTTAGAATCTGACTCTCCGCTTTCGCCCCGCTCCTCTCACCAGCGCGCCAAGGGTCCAACAAAGCAAGGCACACGCTACTCGACCGCATGAAAGCTTTCTGGCTTCGAGCCTACCATACAGGAGAGTATGGCAATATTGCAGTAATGAAGCGGCGGACAGACCAGCCTGTCGATCCCCTCGCTAGCCGAGACCGATCTGCGCTGATGTCCTCCTTGAGAAACTTTCGGGCCGCTTCCGACTGCCGCCTTGCAATGCAAGGCCTCTGCAGGGCTGACAGTCGAGCGAATCCAGCAACCGCCCAGAGCAACCATTTGACTTTTGGCATTTGGCTCGCGTCGTCACGTCACGTCGCTATTGGCATGGTGATTGACTCAGTGTTGCTCTCCTCCCGTCACGGCTACGCGCAGGCAGGAGACGGAGAGGGCTCCAGAGGGCTCCAGAGGGCTCCATCGGTTGTGTGGCCTGTACCTTTGATGCTTGGGCGGACTAAAAGGTATGGCCGAAGATCCGACCGGAGAGTTTGCATTCGTGGGAGCGCGGGGACATTGCTATCCTTGTCGAACACCGTGCCTTCAACAGTGCTTGGCCCTCCTTTGACCTCCTAGCCGACCTCGCTTGGCATCTCGAGACTAGCGCCATGACGAGC
Organism: Testicularia cyperi; assembly: GCA_003144125.1. Classification (NCBI taxonomy): domain Eukaryota; kingdom Fungi; phylum Basidiomycota; class Ustilaginomycetes; order Ustilaginales; family Anthracoideaceae; genus Testicularia; species Testicularia cyperi. The sequence continues at coordinate 1,337,568 of KZ819188.1, forward strand.
CGCGCGCACCCGTCCCTGCCGGGCATCGCAGCTCTGCTGGGTGGCCGCAGGATCTCTTGTCACATTGTATTGTATCCAGGGAACTCACTCCAAATGTGGTGATAGGCGTGTCCATGCAGCTCGATTGCAGTCGCACCGCCGGTCCCATCGTGTTCAAGGTGGGTTCATATATATCGTGACGAGCCTGTTGCCTCGATGAAAAGCAGTATTCGGCCCTCCAGTCTCTTGCAACGTTCGCCTCGCTTCTTCCATCACGTACCTGTTCAGAACGCATTCACACGAAGGGGATTGACGAACGAGGCCATGAGAGGCAACCTTGTCACCCTTGCGGCCACGCTCGCTGGCCTCGCTGCCCAAGTCTCGGTCGACGCTGCTCCTCTGGCCACCAAAACCCCTCTCTCGACGGGCGTGCGCCTTCTCTACCAGAATGATCTCGACTGGACCCGAGCCGTTTCGGGCTCGCGACAGGCTGGCTACCTCTTGCTCACCAATCCAATGACAGCCTCGGCCGCTGCAAGCGCGTGCCAGTCTCTAGGTGAGACTCTGATCTCCTCGAGCTCCCGCTACAATGAGGGTCTTCAGGCTCAGCTCAGCTATCTTGTCTATGATCGCACCTACAAGGTTGGCCAAACATTCTGGACCAGAAACAAGCGCACCATTTCCATTGCCTCAAGCGGCAGCAGCAACAATCTCAACTCTGCCCAGGCCGACGGCAAGACCAAGAACCCTGCCCTCTGCACGCAAAGCGCGCCATGGAAGACCACCAACACGACCGACACCTCACCCGACTGGCAGATCACGGTTCGCAGCAACAATGTGCAATTCACAGGCTACCGTGATGCGTTGTCATTCCGCTTCCTTGCTGTTCCGTATGCCAATCCTGTGCAGCGTTTCGCCTACTCGACCGTGTACGACCACAGAGCCTATGGCAGTGACGCTGTCAATGCACTCGAGACTGGACGTGCCAAGCAGTGCCCTCAGCGCGATGGCTTCTACTCGCAGTACACGGAGCAGTGCCTGGTGACGGACATCTTCACGCCCTACCTGCCGTCGGCCTCCGAAGTCGCCACCGACCAAAATCTCAAGCCCATCTTTGTGTTCATACATGGCGGAGGCTACACCTCCGGTAGTGGTCTCGACTACACCTTTGACGGTGGCAACCTGGCCAGCCGCGGTGATGTGGTGGTGCTCACCGTCAACTATCGTCTTGGTTCCTTGGGTCATCTCGCCTACAACGAACAGATCCGGGGCAACTACGGACTCGGCGACTTGGTAACCGTCCTCAAGTGGATCCAGCTCTATGGCAAGGGTTTCGGTGGCGACCCGAACCGCGTCACGATTGGAGGCCAATCTGCGGGCGCTCAGCATGTCGAGAACCTTTTGGCATCGCCGGCGGCCGCGGGTCTCTTTCATCGCGCAATCGTCTTCAGCGGCAAGGGACACGACTCATCCTTTGTCTACCCGACACTGGAGCAGTCTGCTGCCGGCAAGGGCGGCGCAGTGGTCAAGGCGGTTGGATGCGACACTGCGTCGAATATCCTGACCTGTCTACGCAGCAAGAGCGTTAACTCTTTCCTGCAAAATTCGATGACGTCGATCGTGCAAGATGGCACTTATATCACCTCGCCGCGCCTTGACATGCGCAAACCCGTCAGCGCGTCAGGCCACGTCAATCGCGTGCCGGTCATCTGGGGCACCCTGCGTGACGAGCTGGCTTCGCTCGGGACTGTTCCGTCCGCTTCGCAGCAAGACCTGAAGCAGGCGCTCACGATAGCCGGCGTCAGTGCCACCGACTCGCAGACCGTGCTCAACAATCCTGCGATTTTCCCAGTCGAGACGTACGGGGTGCAGAATCTCTCGGTGACAGTCAACACCGATGTGCGCTACCGCTGCGGCATCCAGGCCATGGCGTATGCGTCGGCGGTCAACGACGTCTTTCCCTCGGTCTATGCTTACTTTTACGACCAGCGCGCGTATCAGATCCCCAACTACGATCCCAACTCTGCTTGTCAGCCGCGAGGGGGAAACCTGGATCCGTCGGCATACTACATGTGCCATTCAGGCGACCTCATGACCATTTTCCACACCGCTGGCAGTGGCTTCCGTCTGCCCTATCGCGACGAGTATGACCTTCCCTGGATGGCCAGCATCATCGACCAATTTTCGTCCTTTATCCGCACCGGCAGCCCTGCGCCCCGGACGGGTTATCTACGGGCCCGTGGTGCGGCATACGCCTCGAGCCTCCAGAGAACCACGGGTGACAGACGCTGGACTGCGCTTACCTCCAACAGCCGTCGAGGCGTAAGCTTCGGTCCTGTCCAGCAGAAGATGATCTCGGTCAACCAGAAGGGCGCCCAATGCAGGGCCCTTGGCCGAGCCATTGACTATATTGCCACGCTCTGATGGCTCCGTCGTGCATATCCGAACGCTTTTATGCAAGATCTGCTTCCTTTGCATAATGCGTTTGTCGCTCTGGTGTGGCCGGCATGTACTGAACCTTTCGTTGTACGAGCCACGCACCAGTCAATGATTCCATGCCTGCCCAAATCCGAATGTTTGATGAACACGTATATCGTTTTCCCATTCCCGAAGTCCGTGTTGTTTCGAAGCCGCAGTAGGCTGATTCCGGACTGTGGCGACGAGCAAGAACGTAGACGCACCGAATGAGCTCCAAAACTCTATGCGTCGAAGACAGCCGTCGGCGCAAGGACGAGACACAACAGTGATCGGCGACGGGTACCACCAAAATCTGGAGAACGTGTTGTCATTGCTGTACAGGAGTTACGAATGGAGATGCATTATGCGCCGTTGGGGTGGCCAGAGTTTGGCGAAGGCTTGTACTGCCAGACCTGGTCGGATGATTCCAATCGCTTCTTGGCCTCGGCCATGGCCCAGGTCTGGATACTATGAGAGGAGGGAAGCAGAAAAGACGAGGCAAAGGCCGCGACGGATCAGCAAAGGGTTATGAAGACCTCGTTACAGGCAAGGCTTGGTGTGCGCTGTGAGGGTTGACTAGTCTCGGATCTCGTACGTACGTAGTGTCGGGCTTGTACATGAGAACGAGGCCGGCAAAAGCCATGCCGCCGAAGAGACCAAAGTACCACATGTTTTCCCAGTTCTCCTTCTGTCGCTTTTGGCCCTTGGGGATCTGTTTGATTGGAGCAACCACAACAACGTAGTTCAGCGTCGGCGTAGAGGGTCAGTATTGGATCAGAGTGGCGCTGGAGAGTGTGAAGATGGCTTTGAGCGCTTGCAAGTGCCGGTCTCACCTTCTCGCCAAAGATGTAACCAGTGGGTTGGTTGTAAGCGGATCCGCCGGAGGCGTATCGAACCTGTGCGGCGCCGGCTCGCGAGGCGGCGAGCGACCGGGTCGCGGCTCGTGCCGAAGATGAAGCTGCTTGTCTGAACATGTCGACTATAGTGTGTGAGCGATTGTGAGTGTGACTGTGTGTGAAGGAAAACTTCGACAATGTATGACAACGACGATGCTTGCAGCTGTCAGTAAAGTATCGGGTGCGATGGGGCATGTCGAGTTTGACACTTCAGAGGCGCCGGACATTGGAGCTGCAGATCACACTCAATCGCACAACCCTGTCGTGCGAGAACAGAGACTTTGCGATTTAACAGTGAAATTTCGATTAAATTGAGGCTTGGCACAGACACACACCAACGGTAGAGTAAGTCCTGCACCGCTCTGTCCTGTCCACTGCACGCGAGAGGTGTGCACAAACCCACAAGCTCTTTAGGGCTAGAGGGTCGACCGACCTATTCGATTGCGATCTACGCGAGGCTGCTGCGTGGGGATCGAGTGGAGGGTCCTTTCTTGCCTTGCCGTGTTCTCTGTACAGTACAGTACTGTAGTAGTGTACCGTTGTACTGTAGGTTACCATACAGTAGTGTGCTGGAGGATGCGAGAGGATGTGTGTTTGCACCTAGACTGACGGATGCTAGCCGACCATTCTCGCTATTCTCTTCTTCTCACTGCATCGTCACAGAAAGAGGTCCTCATCGTCACATTGTGCGTAGTAGTACACGCACCTCTTGGCAAAACCATATTGACGCCTTCCTGCGACTGACCATATAACGGTCTTAGCATTCTAGCTGCACTGTTTCGTGCACTCGACCGACTCGTGTTTCTCCGCCGTCCAACGGTCACCTACCCAAGGTAGCAAAAATCTTCGATATCGACGCACTTGCAGCTCGTCACACTCAGTCTTCCCTCTTGCTCGGAATAAGCATCAGGCACACTTACCTTTCACCAAAGCTGCTGAGCCTCAACATCATGCAGTCGTAGTCTACACACAACAACGCAGATGACAACCATGACCACCGGATATTCTGCAGTCACGCCTCAAGCCGGCTCGCACGCCAACCCTGGCCACCAGCCGCCCGCGCTCCTCATCAACACGCGCTCAGGCAGCAGCGCGCAGCCATCTGGATCATTCAGACACCATGATGATGAGCTTGATGCCGAGGATGTTGACGGTGACGTCGATGCCGACGAGGACGATGAAGAAGGGGAACATCTCCACGGCACCGAAGCTCACCACAACATGATCAACGAGTCCACCGTAAAGTCTGGCTACCTCGAAAAAAAGGGCGAGAAGCGAAAGACGTGGAAGAAGCGCTGGTTTGTGCTACGCTCGTCCAAATTGTCGTACTACAAGAACGACAAAGAGTATCAGCTGCTCCGCTTCATCGACGTTGGCGACATCAAGACCGTTGCGTCAGTCGAGATGAAGAAGAGTGTCAACACCTTCGGCATCGTCACACCCAAGCGTACCTTTTACGTCAGAGCCTCTTCACGTTCCGAAATGGAGTCTTGGATCGAGGCCCTCAACGAGATCAAGACTCAGTATGCCCAGAGCAGCACCATGACTCAGGAAATGGCAGCTCTCGAGCTCAGCGGAACAGAGGCACCTCCGCCCTCTGCGACGCTGCCTCCTGCCGTATATCAGCAACAGCAGCAGAATTCGCAACAGCACCAACAGCACCAACAGCACCAACAGCACCAACAGCAGCAGCAGCAGCGGTCCAGCTCGCAGGAGCGCACCACTACCGCGTCGAGACCAATCAGCATTGGCATACCGGGGGCCGGTACTTTTGTTGCACCGGCACAACCACGACCCATTCCTGGCAGCAGCGCCTTCAGCCCACTCACCGTGACCAGTGAGAGCGATGCCGGCGGACCTGAACGCTATGGTCTTAGCTACAACAGCTCGGCGGGCCAGCAGTCACTACCGAGCAGCCCAGGTCGGTTCGAATCCTCTCATTCCTTCATGCATGCTGGTCAGTCGCCTGGCGGGCACAACTCGGGTAGTGAAATGAGCGACTACGGTGGTCATCAGCGCCGACCTTCAGCCGGATTCGGCAGCCTGCCGCGCCAGCGCAGCGTCAGTGCGTCGCGTCGTCTGCCTTCTGGAGGCTACGACCCACCTGCTAGCCCCAGTGTGGCCCAAGGCAGTACGCAGGTGCTAAGCAGCTCTGACGAAGAGGACGATTGGGACGAGGAGGAGATCGCCGACCAAGCCATGCCTCTACCATCCCTCGGGAGCTCGCAACAGACCCAACAGCAACAGCAAACCCTGCAACAGCAGCAGCAGCAGCAACAGCACCAATTTCAGCAGCAGCAACAGCAACCATTGTCGCTTTCAATTGGCTCTCCAGGTATGGCCCCTGGCAGCGATCTGATTCGAGATCCTAACAAGGTCATCACGCAAGGCTATCTCATGAAGCAGAGCGGACGTCGTAAGGCCTGGCGGAAGCGCTGGTTTGTTCTTACCCCCTCTCGTCTGCTCTACACACGAAGTCACATGGACGCCAAAGCCCACCGACAGGTACCAATCTCGTCAATCCTTGACGCCATCGAGTACGAACCGAAGAAGCCGCAGCTGCCCGGGCCCGGTTCCCCAGGCATCGGCTCGCCAAACGTGAATCCCTTCAGCCTTGAAGCAGCGGAGCGCGGTGATGCCGGTGCCGGGGGAGCTTCCGTGGGTGTTAGCGTGGCACCGCCAGAAAAGCCGGAGCGTCGCGGCAGCATGGTCGCAGCGGCTGCAGGTGTCGCTTCCAACATGTCGGTAGGCATGGGAGGATCTCGTAAGAAGAAAGAGAATTGCTTTCAGATCATCACGCCCAAGCGGACGTACATCCTGTGCGCGCCTGGCGAGGATGAAGAGATCAAGTGGCTTTCTGCGCTCAAGACGCTTGTCAACCGACAGCGAATTGCTACGACGCCCGGCGGGAGCGGTGTACCTCCGTTGTCGCCGACCATACAAAGTTCGGGTGGCGCGTTCCCGTTCCACGTTGGCTCGCCGAACCCGTCCCATCCGTCGCTCGGTACGTCGCTGCCAGGCACAGCAGTCCACGCCAAATCTCCGACTTCGACATCGTCGCCAGCGGGCTCCACACTCAGCGTCGGACAACCAGGCCCTCTGTCGACTGGGCAGGTGGCATCTGGCACGGGCACGGCAGCGACAGCAGCGGGAGGTGGGTCCAGTGCTCAGCTACCTTCGATCGCTGCAGCCGCCCACACTTTGACGCCTACTGTCAAGGCCCCCCAAGCCCCGACCAATGGCTCATCTACACCGTCTCTTGCAAGCACGCTGCAACAACAGCAACCCCCTCCACCTTCTGGACGTCAACGCACACAGTCCTCGACAAGCCAGCAATCGACACAGGCGTAATCAGCGCTGCTTGGTTCGTCCGTCCTCTGTCCTCTTTCGCGATCATAGCAATTGCATCACACCACTCTCCCATTTCTCCATTCTTCCGACTTTCTTCCTTCCTGCACGTTGTTTTCCTCTTCATACCCAACCTTTCAGGCCTTGACTTCTTTCCCAGTCTCTGTTTCTTTTCGTCGTTTAATCGTTCCCTGATCGCTTTCAGTCTGTCTTTCGTGCTCACGCGCTCTGCAGCATTTGCAATCTCAGGTTATCCAACCCGACTTACTCGGCTGCTCGTGGACAGTCTGGTACGCGCACGAGGCGGATAAAGGTAAAATTTTGAAGTCTTGCCAGAGAGAACTTCAAATTGCAGGGTCAAGTACATGAGGCTCTGCCTTGAAGATGTTTGTGCCAGCCTTGTGCACGACTTGGCTATCTAGAAGGAGGAGCTTGGGCCGAGGTGTGAATAGATCCAAGCGTGGCGGGCGGTGCAAGCTCAGATGGCATCGAGACGGATGCGGACCTCCTTGACGCCTTTGATGGAAGCGATGATGGCCTTTTTGACGTCCTCCGAGACGGTTGCGGCGTTCTCGAGGGTGGTGTCTGCGGGCAGCTGGAGAGTGACATCGGCAAAGGTGGAGACGCCCGATTTGACGGCTCTGAGGTCTTTCCAGCCCTTGAGGAGGTCCGGGTGGGATTTCTGAACTTGAGCAATGGCAGCGTCAAAGGTCTGCAGTACCGCCGGCTCGACACCTCGGTCAGACAGCTCTCCGAGGGCGTCGATGAGGAGGTCAGCACCCTGTTTACCGATGAGTCCTGCGACCAGCAGACCACCAAGCGGATCCAAGACCGGGAAACCCAACCAGCTTCCTCCAATCGCCAGGAACGTGACACCCGACGACAGCGAGTCGGAACGGTGATGCAGAGCATTCGCCTCGAGCACGGACGAGTTTTCCTCGCGTGCGATCTTGAGGGTTGCGTGATAGAGCCATTCTTTGACCACGATTGAGAGGAGTGCAAACCACATGGCATTTGGATCCAGCACACCGCCTGCATCTGCTCCGCCGGCAGTCGCAGGAGCGTCATGGTGGTGGTGATCGTGCAGCAGTCCACCCGCCGATGCAATCGATCCCGTAAACTGCCCAAACGCCTGCAACGCCGCAGGCGCATGCTGCAATGTCGGCTGCAACGCCTCCAACAAGAGCCCGTAGGAATGGAAACCGATTCCAACAGCACCCGCGACCAGCACCAGACTGACGCCGAGCGATCCCATCGTCTCGTACTTGCCGTATCCCAGAGGATGCGAGGGCGACGGCGGCTTCTGCGACATCTTCCAGCAGAAGAGCGTCACGAGGTCTGCAAACATGTCTGAGAGCGAGTGGGCAGCGTCTGCAAGCAGCGCGGCCGAATTGAGATAAACACCCGCCACGCCCTTTGCTCCACACAGCCCGATGTTGGAGACGAGACCGGCAAGCGTGATGTTGGATCCGCGATCTCCCTTGCCCTTGAGCGCGGCTAGGAGCTTGTCGGCCTCCTCGGCAGATCCGTGGTCGTGGTGGTCGTGGCCATGTCCGTGGCTGTGCGAGTGACCCAGAATGCCGTGCGAGTGGCTGTGCGAGGTGGCAGCGCCCTTGGCGTCAGACGAAGCCGCATCTCGAGCCTGCTTGTTGCGCTGGTGCAGCTCCGACTCGCTCGCTTTGGCGCCATTGACGATGGACGAGGTGGTGCCCGACATGTTGAGCTGCGGGACACTTGGAGATGATGCGGTTTCGGCGGTCGTGTTGTCCTTGCTACGCGTGAACGACGAGAGTGTGGGGGAGACGATGCTGGTCTGCGTGGACGAGTCAGCGGGAGAGCGGTACGCGTGAGGATCTGAGCTAGCTCGAATGGAAGCTGCAGTCACTGTGGTGCTCGGAAAGAGGCTGAAGAGGCTAGCTGGTGCGCGTCGACTGGAGAGATGGGCGCGGTAGGACAGAGGGTCCGGATACGACGTGTGGGTGTACGAGGGCGGGTAGCGCGAGGGAGGGTCGTGTCGATCGGCCCGTGGGTTTTCGTACCGGACGAGTCGCGGTGGGCCCTGGTGAGCCGGAGGAGGCGGGTGAGGATGCGGGGCTTGGGAAGCTGACGCGATGCGTTCCTCAGCAGGCAGTGCCGAGGATGGCTGTGAAGGCTTGGGGAGGACGGGAGACTTGGTCGCCGCCGACGGAAGCTTGGGATGATGGGTGCTCTTCGTCCGTGCCGGGAGAAAGGTTGCAGCCGCAGAGGAGCGAGGGCGCAATCGAGGTGCAGACGCTAATGCCGCGGGGACAATGTGGCCGTTGAAGGCAGCGATAGACTTGTATCTAAGCTGGTGTCCGAGACGCTTGTGAGCCGAGACGCGATGAACAGCAGACGACGGTCTGGTCGTGCTGATGGTGTTGACGGTGGGAGCGCGGATAGCAATGAAAGCAGTGGTAGTGGAAGTGAGAAGGGAAGTTGAAGGGGGAAGCATGGGGCACGACTGCAAAGAGAGACCGCACCAGTTGCGACGAGGCGATCAGAGCGTCTCGAGACCGCGGTGCGAGGGAAAAGTCAAGCCACGGTGGATACAGATGAGGGGCAGGACGATGGGCTGCGAGTACGGTTCTCCGAGCTGTTTAGAGCGGTAGCGGCGCAGTATGCGAGACTCGACAACAGAAGGCCAGCAACGATGCCAAGGACGGCACAACAATACAGTAATGTGATGGCTAACAAGACAGTAGCCGTCTGACCGATGGGAATGCAATCCATGCACAGCGTGGGCGTAGCTGCAAGCAAGGAAATGAAAAGGGCGGAAGTCGACGCGCGGGTTCGGAACTGCAACGGCAAGGTGGGTTGGACAGATTGAGTAGCGGTACTGTAAATGTGTGTATGTGTGACCGACAGGGTTTCCTTCGACCCTGCGTGTGATCATTCACAGGTTTTGCGAGTCAGCGCGTTTGTTGCCCAGTCGCTGTCGCTTTGTGTATCTTTCCCATGAGAGTACGTGAGTGAGTGCGTGGTGTGTGGGCGATGTCGGTCTTTTTCGTGATTCGAGTTCTGTACTGTGCTGTACGGTACTGTACGGTATCTGTAGCTGCTCGTGTCGCCTTGACCACGCGGACTGGTTTGTGCGTCACGGGAAGGACGCGACAGAGTGGTGCCTTGACAGGTCGGAATTTCCGGACGGTCGTCCAACCCCCAAAGTGCCAGAGTGGACAAAGTGCACTGTAGGCGGCAAAAAGCCTAAGACGTGTCGAGTCTTTCCCGGGGCTCTGTAAAGTCGCCTCAAAGTCATATTTTCTGTTTCGGCATGCAGCACCGCCCGCCGGTGTATATTGACCCACAAGGTCTTCAGGCAAAACAATACCGAAATTGTACCGCACGACCATGTGCAGTTGGTACAGCCCATATTGCTCACGCTCGCTGTCAGCCTCTGTACAAGACTCAGCGGTACGCTACATGGCGCATAGGATAGCCAAGACAGTCCACATTGACGTCACTCTCACTCGTTGTCGACAGTATAGCGAGCTGCACCGACAAGCTGTCCATACGCTGCGTGATCATACAGTGGCCTTGACGGAGCATCCATCATCTCTCATCCCACCCCTTCCCGGTTTCACTGCACAGCCGACAATTTCATACACACAGTCACACTTCTTGATCCTCGGGGTAGCACGAAGCCTGCAGGCATACACACTAGGACTTTACAACAGGCGAGAAGTCATCATCATGGCGAATCAACTTGGAATTAAGGCATCAACAGAAGATGAGAAACTGAGATAAGAATTGGGGCCCTTGTGGTCCTTGTTTTCTGCGTACTTTACATGCGGATCGGAATGGTCAACTGCAGAAGGTGCTGGATTTACTCGTCGGCCAGGGTGACGGCGGCAGCACCAAGAGCCTGCGTGTTGCGCTCGACAACACGGGTGGTAAAGATGACCTTGTTGCCCTCCTTCCACATGCTCGTCTCGAGCGTCTCGCCGGGGAAGACGTGGCCTGTGAATCGCACCTTGATGTCCTTGTACGCGCCGTAGGCACGGAAAATGTGCTTGCCCGAGATACCGAACGAGCACAGTCCGTGAAGGATGGGCTTGTCAAAGCCACCGATCTTGGCGAAGTTGGGGTCAATGTGCAGCGGGTTGTAGTCGCCAGACAGACGGTAGAGCGCAGCTTGCGACTCGGTCGTCTTCTCAGTAACCACCTTGTCGGGCTTGCGCGACGGAGGCTTGTTGGCAGCAGAAGCAGCGCCGCGGTCCTTGCCCGTCTTCTTGCCGCCGAAGCCACCGGATCCTCGGATGAACACGGTGCTCTGGCTCTCAAACACAAGGTCGCCACCCTCCTTCTCGTAGGTGTGCACGATCGAGGTCACGGCAGCAGCCTTGCCCTTGTCCAGAACCTCCATGAGCTTAGGCTTGTTGACCAGCGTCGTGCTCGTGGGGATGGGCTTCTTGATGGCGAGGTACTGCTCACCGTGCAGCAGCATCATCGGGCTGAAGTTGGGAAGCCAGTCAAGCGGAATACCACCGCTGGCCATGAACTGAGGGATCACACCAAAGGTTGGCACGGCCTGGAAGTCGTCGTCCTGCTCAAACGTCAGATCGAGGTCCTTCTCGGTAGCACCAACGCCGAGGTTGTACAGGATCACGTCGCGGTCCGTGTACGAAAACTCGGACGAGTCAATGGGCTCCTTCTTGGCATTCTTGACAATGTCGGGGTCCTCGGAGTCCGAGTAGTCGGCATCGCCACCCGCAGCGTCATCGTCGTCATCGTCGTCGTCCTCGCTGGCCTGGCCGAAGTTGGACACAATGTCTCCGAGCGAGTCGCTGGTGCTGGCGGGCCACGAGGGGTTCGTCTCAAAGTCGGAGATGCGGCTCCACTTCTTGACAATCTTCTCGGGGTTGCACGGCTTGCCGTGGCTGAAGGCGTGGCCGCCAGCCCGCTGCCATCGGACAGCAGCGACCCAGCCGCCCGAGACCTCGTAGAGACCCTGGGTGTTCTCCTCGTTGGCCTCGCTGGCGAGGTATCCGACCATGGGGGCGACAAAGTCGGGCTTGAAGGCATCGACCATCTCCTGCGGCCAGATGGTGGCAGTCATGGCAGTACCGGCGTTGGGTGCAATGGTGTTGGCAAGAATGTTGTATTTCTTACCCTCGATGGCAAGAGTGTGGGTGAGGCCAATGATACCGGCCTTAGCGGTCGAGTAGTTGGCCTGGCCGAAGTTACCGTAGATGCCGACAGCCGAGGTGGTGTTGACAATACGGCCGTACTTCTGCTTCTGGAAGATGGGCCAGGCGGCGTGGCAGACCTTGTAGGTGCCGCGCAGGTGGGTGTTGATGACGGCCTCCCACTCCTGGTCCGACATGGCGGCGAAGGACTTGTCACGGAGGATACCGGCATTGTTGATAACGGCGTGGAGCGAGCCAAAGGCGTCGAGCGCAGCCTGCACGACCTTCTCGCCGTCCTCGACGGATCCGACGGCAGGAGCGGCCTTGCCGCCCGCCTTCTTGATCTCGTCGACAACGGCAGCCGCGTTCTTCTCCAGGAAGTCGTTGACAACCACGTTGGCGCCGAGCTTGGCAAACATGAGCGCGTACGCCTTGCCGAGACCAGCACCGGCGCCGGTGACGAGCACAGTCTTACCGTCGAAGCGCACCTCGCCCTCGCCCTGGTCGTTGGTCTTGGCCTCCTTGGCGCGCTCGAGGAACTCCATGTGGTTGGCGTCGGTAATCTTGGCGGGATACTCGGGCTTCTCGTCAAAGTCGAGGATCTCGTCGATGCGGGCACGGATGGCGGCGGGGGTAAACGAATCGTCGGTCTTGAAGACGACGCCACGGCTGCGCTCCCGTCGGAGCTGAGCAAAGAAGCCGGCACCGCACTCAAAGAGCTGGCCGCTGATGTCCTTGTTCTCGGCAGAGACGAGGTAGGCAACGAGCGGTACAACATACTCGGGAGTGAGGTTCTCGAGCATCTCAGGGGGCATGACGGTGGCCGTCATCTGACTGGCCGCGACGGGAGCGAGGATGTTGGAGAGGATGTTGTACTTGGCGCCCTCGATGGCGAGCGTCTTGCCGAAGCCTACCATGGACATCTTGGCGGCCGAGTAGTTGGCCTGACCGAAGTTGCCATAGATACCGGCGGCTGAGGCGGTGTTGATGATGCGGCCGTACTTTTGCTTGCGCATGTGGGGCCAGGCGGCATGGGCACAGGCGTAGGAGCCAGTGATGTGGACGGCGGTGATCTGGTCCCACTCCTTGTCGGTCATGCTCTTGAACGACTTGTCGCGGAGGATACCGGCATTGTTGATGAGGATGTCGACGCGACCCCACTTGTCGATGGCCTGCTGAATGATCTTGGCGCCCTCGGTGTTGGAGTCGTAGTTGGCAATGGCCTCACCGCCGGCCTTTTCAATCTCCTGAACGACGACATCGGCAGCCTTCTTGCTCTTGTCGTTGGCAGACGGGCCCAGGTCGTTGACAAGGATCTTGGCGCCGCGAGACGAGAAAAAGTGCGCATATCTGTACGTCACACATGTACGCCACGGTGTCACAGGGGCAGAAAGGGGCATTCACGGAGTCAGCAAAACTCTTCTTCTCCTCACGCCCTCGTGGACGGAATTGTACGTGTTTCACTTGCAGGCAAAAGTGTACTTACGCTCGACCCAGACCGTTACCGGCACCGGTGACGACGACAACTCGGTTCTTGAACGAGATCTTGCCGTTTTCTGTACTAGGAAAGTCCGACATGATGGCGGGCTATGTAAGGGCGACGAGGAAGAGAAACAGGGATGCGGGGGAGCAAGTTTCGCTCGAGACTGGTGTGTGATGCGAACGTAGCGAGATCAAAGGGAAGAGTCTCTCTGTCTGATGGAGGAAACGCGCGTGTGCGTGGAAGGGGTTGCGAGCAGGGTATGAAGGATGAACGTGGTCGCGAAAGAAGATGGACACGACGATGGTCGATGGAGTAAGGCAGACACCCAAGAGCGAGTAGGCGTTGATCAGAGGGGTGGGTAGTAACGGCGTGAGCACGGAAAAGGGACAGTGCGAGGTATTTGAATGGCGTCGTCGCTACTCTCACAGTCAGGTGCTGCACCGAGTGGCTCCAGTATGTCACACACCGGCTCGAATGTGTCCAGGGGAAAGGAAGGAGGTTGAATGCGGCCAGATTACGCCAGGCGAGGCAGCGCAGGGCAGGGCAGGACAGGACAGGACAGCACACCGAAGCATCCAACGGCGCAGCCGACCGAGGGCTGCATGAGCCGGAAGCTGGGGAAGAGCAACAACACAAGGAGAAGGTTCGCGATTTGACTGAGCAGGTGCCTGGAGTGGTCCGAGCCAGATGGATCCGGTCAAGGCCGCTGATTCTGAGCCGGTTGGCAGAAAAGTACTGTACGGCACGCCTTTCTTTCCATTGCCTCGTACAGTACTCCCCTGCCTGTCCAACCCTGGCGGTGATTCTGCGACATCTGCTCTCTTTCGTACCGGAGTCCCTTCCCCACACGTCCGAGTACAGCAGTCCAAGCGATGTCTATGTCCGGAGAAAGCGACAATCGCGCGGCTGACACGTCTGGAAGACTGGGCCTCCATCACACAGTACTACTAGGGTATTGTACTCCCCAAGAAACATGACCTCTTTGCAACAAAAAAGCACCACTGTACCGCGCTCGAATGCTGCGAGCGAGCAAGACGAGCCGGTCCCTAAGCGCCAAGCTCATCGTTTTCTCTTTTCCCGATCTGTGAATGCTTGCACAAGACCCTCTCTTTCCTCAAGCCCGGCAGCTGTCGCAGTTCTCAAAAGTGATGCATTTCCAGCATCACATGCGCCGATATCGAACAACAGATAGAGAGAGAGTCCAAGCGACGCGAGGTGTGATGTTCTAACCAGGGTGAGCTGTGACGAATACATCCGCGCTAGCTGCAGCAGTGTCCCGGACTGTGAAAGTGCCAGCGCAGCGTGCGGTACTCCCTGTACAGCTGGTGTCTTCGTAACGCTGCATGGAGCGCAGCTACTGCACCGTCCTTGACAGTATTCTGGAAGAGGACCGTAGTACAGTACAGTACCGTACTGGCTGCGTCGATCGAGAGACCGGTTCACACTTGGGCCGGAATCAAGCTCTTTCTCCACAATGATATTTATTTTCGCTTTCCGACCTGCGTTGCCGCGCGAAGCCTCTACAGTACTGTACAGTGAGGAATTGGTTTTCACCCCTGCCCTTGGCCCGCTCACGCGCCTTTCTCTTTCGATCCGCCGTGCCCGTGTGTGCCTGCACCCTTGCCGACTCACCCACCTACGCAGGGCTGTAGTCAATTGACTCGCTTCGGAACGCTTTCACGAGCCTTCTCGCAGGGCACCCTCTCGAGTTGTGAGGTCTGTGGTAGGGACGTCGATCCAACATTCAAATTAGCCTTTTCTTCTTCTACCGAGGATCGAGCTTCAACGCAAACCACGTTTGCGAGGTCCTGACCTGACATCGTCGACTGCAGCTTCCTGTGCCGCAACGCCATACTTTCAGAATAGCCCGAGTGAAGCTTTAGCTCGTACTGCATGACGACTCGATGACTGCACTTCAGTCCTCTTCATGACCATAGCGTGGGGATGCAGGATGCAGCGAAGGACATCCCGGCAGTGGTAATCTCTCTGCCGGCAGACCGTTCAAAAGTGGACTTCGGCCGCGTCTACCGCTAACTCGGACGACAAATTGCTGCGACAGCCAATTAGTTCTCGTACGAGAGACAATCAATTGCACTTTCGGCAAAATCTGGCTCATCGGCTTCTCATCAACCTGACCTCGTGGATGTCCCGATACGCAATTCACTTCAAAGGGCAACGAAACGCAAGGTGGTCGACCTGCGGCAGTACAGTACAGTATCAGTCTGAGTGACAACGAAACTGGCCAATAATGTCATCCTCTGCACACTTTCCGTGACACCCGCTGCCCCCGCTGCCGTACCTTCGCATCTTTCTCATGTCGACGGGTCTCATCCCAAATGGTTTGACACTCTGTGGGATTGCGTGGCATTTCCGTGACAAATAAGACAGAATGAGAGTGGAGGAAAAAATATCCAGGAAAAGGAGCAAAGACATTCATTCACTTATCGTCTGCTTGCATGCTGACAAAGTGAATATGAATAAAGAAAGTGACTACGAGCAGCGCAGGATTACTGCGAATGATGGAAAGCATGGTGGACACAAGGTCGGTGGAAAAAAGAATGATTCGAGGCAGAGACCCTAGTCGCTAGTCTGACCAAACAGCAGTCTTCGACCCGTTGCCTCCTGAAGCTCATTGGGCGATGGTAGATCCACCAGACTGGTCCGATTCGAGCCTCGACGTGCCATTTGGCTCATGTCCCATGCTTCTGGAGACTGGCCGCCCGCACCGCGCGCATCTGTGCCGTTGCTGTTGCCGTTGCTGGTAGCATTGTCGCCCTCGTCACTCACGTCGCCGCTCGAGTGAGAGCCGGGTGAGCGTGGGCGTGACGTCGACGCACCCAAGTTGCTGCCGTGCAGCTCGGCTCTGGCCGTCATCACTGGAGACTCGTCAGCCGGCTGCTCCGAGACGGCGTTGAGATTCATCTGGTTGCGCTGATGAGTTGCCGGTTTGGTCACCATGCCACCCAGTAGACCTGCACTACCACCTGAAGACAGATTGCTGCTGCTGCCGTTGCTGTTGCTGTTGCCATTGCTGTTACCATTGACCGCTGCTGCTGCTCCAGCACCGAAGAGATCCTCAAACTGCGCTTGCGACTCGGTCATGCCGCCCATCTCAGGCAGCTGCGGCGTAGCGGTCTGCGAGCCGGGCAGTCGATTGGCTGATCGAAGAGCCGAGGTCGACAGATACATGGACGGCAGCAGGCGGCGCGCTACACGCTCGCCCGCCGCCAGGTCTAGCCGCAGAATCTTGCAGCGAGAATCGGTCTTGGCCACCTCAAGTCGGCAAGCGCGGATGCGACCAGCAAGCGGAAGCGCCGCCAGCTCGATGCGGTCGCGCGTCGACTTGACAAACGGCGTCAGAATCGCGAAATGGCGTGCCAGTCGGATATCGTCTTGCAGGCGCTTGACCGCGCGCTCGAGCTGCACTTCCGTCTCTGCGATCTTGGTGAGCATCATCTCCTTGCGCGCCACCGCGCGCTTCATCAGACTCGACGATGCCGGTGACATCTTGCGGTGTGAGGCCGACGAGTGAGGGCGCGAATACAGCTCACCTCCGCCAGCACTGCTGTCGCGACTAAAGGAGCCCGCTGCTCCTCCTGACTCGAGGCCTGCATCCTCGGTGTAGCCATCACTTGCCAGGTTGGAGCGCGAAGGCGAACTGAGGCCTAGCCCAGAACCAACCGACATATCCAGATCCAGCAAGGACGTCTGCGACGGTCGGGCGCGGGTCCGGTAATGATCCATCGAATCACCGCGTCGGCTGCGGTCACCTTCGATCGCGCCATCACCAACACGGGGTGCAAGGTCGAGGCCGCGAATCTTGATGTTGGCGGTGCGGAAGCTGGCACAGAAGTTGATCTTATGGATCCAGTCGTTCATGTCATCTTCACTCTGGGCCTGAATGAGATACTGACGTCCCTTCGCCGCGAGCAGTCGAAAGACGAAGTCATACTTGCCGTACGAGTTGTCCTTGACGGCAACCGCGTCAGCCAGGGAGATTACGCCATCGGGGCGGAAGTAAGTGATGCGGGGCGAGATGACGATGCCACCTTCGACTACGTTTGCCTGGTCCTCTTCGTAGTCGTCACCGCCGTTGCCTGCTCGGATTCCGTTGCACATGAGGGAATGACCGACCTGGTCGAGAATCTGCGACTGCAGCGCATTGATCCAAACAATGTCCTTAAACAGCAGCAGCTGCGATCCCGTCAGAAGCAGTCCGCTCGTCTTCCACTTGCGCGACGCCGCCTTTTTGCCACCATCGGAGACGTCATCCTTCCGGTTCACAACTCCGACCTTGGTGACTTTGAGTGAGACAACCTCGTCCTCGTCACCAACAGTGGATGGAGCAGGCATTGACGATCCCGACTGGTCCTGATTCTTAGATGTGACGATCTCGATGCTCGGGGCATGCAGGAACGCAGCATTGAGCCGATCCACATCGAATGATGAAAGGCTGCCGGTATACGAGAAAGGAGAATCTTCAGGGATAAGGTGCTCCAGATCGGGACGGAGCTCGCCAAGCCGACCCTGTGCAATCAGGTAGTAGGGGTCAAGCCGCTGCCGATTAGCAGCACCAGTGGCACCAGACTGCGAGAGCGTCGAGACTGCGGTGCCGCCGCCGAGGCTCGAGGCATTCGACGGCTCTGAGGCGCGTCGATGCAAGTCTTGCTCGTCTTCGACGTAGATAAACTGGGTGAAGGTGAGGTTGTCGAACAGATACTCGAGAATCTCGGTCGGCACACCACTAGCACTCGTGTTGCGCAGATAGTCGGCCTTCGTCATCTTATTTTTTGCGTTCTTGTTGAAGGCGTCCGTGTGAAGCATCATCAGCGAGAACGCGAGAATGTAAGGCTGGTCGTCCGAGGTAAAGAGGCCACGATTGCATTCGTTGTAGCGCTTTGCAAACGCCTCCATCACTCGATCGATCTGCTGCGTCTCCTTGGGCAGGTGCAAATCCATGAGCAGCTTCCGAAGCGCGATGTCGAGCGGGATGCCACTGAACCAGAAGCGTGTCATGAAGTGGCTCAGAGACTCGATGTAGAACTCGTCGGCACTCGAGGCGAGAATGGCGGCGATCTGGGTTTTCGGCGCCGTCTCGGCAATGCGTTCGGCATAGTCCTGCGCGTTCTCATCCTCATACGGCAGGAAGGCTGAGGCTGAAAACTTGTCCTTCTTCTTCTCCTGCTGCTGTGTATTCTGAGATGGTTGACTCGTCGAGACAGTCGCGGGCGTGTCTCCAACCTCTGAGGGCGCCGCACTGGTGGACCGTTGGCGATTGAAAGAAGGGCGCGAGCTCGAGGATGCGCGCGATGGTGCGCCTTCGTCGGCCTTGCCACTTGTGTCGCGTGTGGCTGGGCCCGAAGCGGATCGAGTGGTCGAAGCGCCAAAACTGCCTGGACTCTTGCTCGTGCCTTCCAATCCAGCAGACGAGCCGGTTCGACTGCGGCTGAAGCCAAATGAAGGCAGCAGCGACGAGGTGCGAGGTCGCGTAGCCGCACTATTGCCAAACAGAGCCGCAGCACCGCCTTGCGATTCGAGACGTGACGACATTGGCGTTCTACTGCCACTGCCGTCGAATGCATCGTTTGGTCGTCGCCCGACATTGGACGAGTCGCGCCGGTCCGAGGTTGTCGATTGCCGTGAGCCAAGCAAGTCACGTCCACTTTGAGACAGCGAGTCAAACGAGGTGACAGAATCCATGCGCGGGCGCTGGAGAATGTCGCCGTCGGCGCTCTTCTGGTAAGCGGAGGAGTCCTGCGAGCCAAGCAGCTCAAAGTCAGCATCGGAAGAATCAAGACCGCCCGCGCCGAGCTTGATACGATGCAAAGACTCATCCAGCGACGCACGCCCGGGGCCCGATCCCCCCCGTGAGCCCGATAGCCCCTGCTGCTTCATCGCGCTTGCGTCACCCCTCGGGCCGGATCCTGCCGCTAGCTGGGCCTCTGCGCCGCTCGTCTTGGGGCGTCTCAGGAGGCGTGAGCCAAAGCTCGGGGAGCGGCTGGCCCCCGAAAAGGCGCCAAGGCCTTTACGGGTAGCGTTGCTGCTGCTGCTCTCGCTGCTCCCTCCCTCGAGCGGCGTGGCCGTCAGAAGCTTCTCCGAGATGGGAGAGCTTGTCTGCGCTCCGTCGGTGAGAGCCCCTCGCACGGTCGAAACCTGCACGGAAGGCAGACGAGAGGTACTGGAGCGTGGCATAGCTTCCACGGTTGGCTGATTGGCTGCGCTCGAACGCAGGTTTCCATGCGACTTGACCTTACGGGCCTTGTCGGACACATCTGCCTGCTGAGCCTGCAGCTGCGATTGCGGCTGCGGTTTCGACTTTGACTGCACTTGCGATGCACCCTCTTGCACGGAGAATTGCGCTGCGAGATCGGGCTGCGAGCCTTCCTGCGTGGATATGGTGAGGTTTGCGGCAGGCAGGGGATCGGTGCGGACGGCCTCCACGGTGATTGAAGGCGCCTCTGATCCCCTGCGACCGCCTCCTCCTCCGCGCGTCGAGTGCGAGTCTTCGCTGTGAATGGATCGCGAACTGGCACTGGCACGTCGACCGCCAGCGGATCGCCCTACTTTGGTTGCGACGCCCGCATCGACCGAGGTCATCGGGGCAACATAAAAAGGCGACACAAATCCACCCATGTTGGGGCCGGCAGGCGCCGACATGTATACGCCCTTAGTGGGACGCACGGCCTTGGGCGACGAGCTGAATGACGACTTGCGGCCGTCTGAAGTGCCGCTGATGGAGCGAGTCGAGGGTGGACGGTTCGGAATGACACGGGTGCCATTGGTCGCAGACAGCTCGTCCTGTGAGTCGCGACGTTGCGAGTCGACTTCGT
The DNA here is from genome assembly GCA_003144125.1 of Testicularia cyperi. NCBI lineage: Eukaryota > Fungi > Basidiomycota > Ustilaginomycetes > Ustilaginales > Anthracoideaceae > Testicularia > Testicularia cyperi. The sequence continues at coordinate 1,357,708 of KZ819188.1, forward strand.
CGTCGTCGTCATCGTCGACATCCACAGCTGTGGCAGCGGTGGCTGATCTGGACTTGGACTTGAGCTTCGCACTCCCGGGCTCGTTCATGGTGAGAAAGTCGGACAGGATGCTGGGTACGTGGTCGTCGCGAACAGCCGATCTGGCCTCCAGAGGTGTCCGATTCTTGGAGCGGGCCGGCACCTTGGGAGGATCGTCGTGTTGGTCCGTCGTGAGCTCGGCTGCGACCGTTCTTCCGTCCGACAGCGGCGTGCGCGCGTCGCTCGATTCGCTCTGTGGTTCTGCTTGTTGCTGATTGTTTGACAGCGTTTCGGTGTGCTCGTCTTGACGGGCGACATCGGCGATGGCACCCATTGAGATGGCAGAGGCGAGAAAAGCCATTGATCGACGCTGTTCACTAGATGTGGTAGAGTCCATCGATGTCGGACGAGCCTGGGTGCCATTATCTGTGGTCTTGGCAAGGTTTTGCGCGGTGCTTGCCGAGGCGGAAGTTGTCGTGTCGCTGGTGGGACCAAACTCACAGCTTGTGGCAACTTCAGCAGACGCGGGTCCGCGAGCGTCCGGCGGGAGGTCATTGTCGCCTTCGATGCCGTCCTCTGATCGCACACGCACGGCCGGGGAGGCAGAGTTGGCACCCGAAGCGTGTGTCTGCGACACAGCGGTTCTGCGATCCGCCGTGGCGCTTTCATCTGCACTTGCTTGGGCACCTGCATATTGCTCGACGGATTTAGGCTCTGAGGCGTCTACGGATTCTCCCACACGCATCGACGCGTCTCTTGTCTCGCCTGTCTCCGCTGCGATCCGGCCCTCGCCAGCGCTCATCGAGGCGACGCTCGGTCGCTTCTCGGTCGTTGGCCGCTGAAATGGCAGGTGTTGTACCGTTGATGGCTCTTTGTCGGGTGTGCCTGAGGTGGAAGCGAGAGCGCCAGGAACGATATTGGAACCGCCGGCCGAGAGGATCACCAGCGGGGGCACTTCCGGAACGGGCGTAGTGGCTGGCTGCAGGTTTGCGTGGCTGGGCATTCTCCGAGGCGTTCGAGGCATCGGAGGCAAGTTTGTGTTGTTCGCCGTCTGGAAGTCTGCGCGGTTGATGTCAGCACGGAACTCACTGCCCGTTTTGCTCTTGCGACGGAAAGCACGGCCGAGGCGCGCGAATGCCGAGTCCGATTTGGTCGTCTCGGAGGCGTGACTGGCAGAGAGCTCGTCAGCGATGCTGATCGCGACGGGGTCCTGTGAAAGACGCGGAGGCGCTGGCATTCCCTTGCGTTGACCACGGATCCCGGCGGGCAGGTCCACCTCGGACGTTGACCGCATGCCCCCGAGTTGTGCACGGCTGCGCGCGTCTCGGGGCGTAAGGCCGTTGATGTTTGACTTCGATGTTGGCGTGCCGCGCGAAGACTTGGTTGTGGACGCCTTGGACGGTTTGCCGCGGTCCTGTTCCGGGTTCCAGCCGTAGCCCTTACCCTGGCTGAATTCATGCACGTCGGGCGAAGTATCAGTTCCGAGGCCAGACAAATTCTGTCTGGCGCCAGCGCCTGCTCGTGCGTACTGCAAGGAAGCCGACCTAGCCGCGTCTTCGGGATCAGGTCGCTTGGCTCGGGCTGGAGTCAGAGGCCATCCATAGCTACTGGAGGCATCGGTCGCAGAACCAGACGAAGAACCGATAGGCGGGGCAGGACGAGGAGACTCGCGGTCAGGGTTCAGCGGAGGCGGCGATGAGCGGCCAGATGCACTTCGAAGCATCCCCTGGGATGAAGAGGCGTGCAGCGGTTGCTCGTCCGCCGAAGCGGGTGCGAGACTCGCTCCAGGTAGACCGACTGTGACGAGACGGTTGCTTGATGTGTTGCGACGATGAGCATTCGATGAGGTGTTTGGCGAGGAGAGGGCAGGGCTGTAGTGTCCCGAGGCCGAGCTGGGCGAGTCATGCGGCATTGGCGTTCCGTCAGCTGCTGGACGCTTGTTGAGGGAAGAGCGTGAGGCAGCCGCAGCTGCTGCAGAGAAGGAATTGTACACTTTTGGCCCCTTTGAGCTCGAGGAGGTCGAGACACCGGAGGGGTCGTCGTCATGATCCCCATATTCCGCATCGACGCTGTAGGACTGCGAGATTGCATCGGTGCCGAACGATGAGCGACGTGCGCTTCCAGCGACGCTCGACACGGATGCGTCGCCGCGCCTGCTACGCGAGGAAGAGAGATCGGTGGAAAAACGACCGTAGAAATTAGCGATTGCCTCTGCACCGCGCTGCGGTTCGGGATGAAGGCGGGACGACCCTGCAGCTGGACTGACGGCCTTGCCGCCGCGCCCCTGCGAGGCGGCCACAGCAGTGGATGCGGAAGCTACCATCGATGATGTCGAGAGACGTTGAGGAGGAGGCGGAGGAGGCAATCGCGGCTTGAGATGGGAGGTGCGGCCGGCGTGACTACATGAAGCGGCGGGACACTACGAGCAAATTAGGGAGGGAGTCGGACGATCTCCGAGGCGCAAGAGGCAGCCAGGTTGACACATTCGACGATCGGATCGATTTGGAAGAGGTTCAAAAGAGGAGGGGTTTGGGAAGCGCTCTGACTGCTTGTCGTCTTGGTCCTGTCCCGACAAGCTTTGGAAGCCAACAGCTTCTGCACAGGATCGTTCGTGAGACCGATTCTAGGCTCTGAGTGTGTTGGAGTCACAGCAAGGTTGTCGGAATCTGTATTGCTGGACACGCGTGTTGGCGCTGAGGTCCGGTGCGTGTCGAGGTCGAGATCGAGGTCGAGAACTGAGGGTGACGATTCAAAGGATCTGGTGATATTTTCGGCTGAGACCCGACTTGAGACCGATGCCTCCGGGACTGCGTTTGAAGGGAAGATGAAGACGAAGTGTGGCAAGCTCGCTCACACACAGACCTCGAGGCCAACAGAAAGCAGCGAAGCAGTCGGGTCTTGGTCTCCGTCGAGTAATGTGCTGTGGGACGAAGGGAATGACACCAGCGAGGAAGGCAAGGAGAGCGAGAGTACTGGTGTGTGCTTCCACAACGTCGAGCACACACACGCGCGGGCGAGCGGGCAAGCGTGTCGGATCTGTGCGTGTGGATGTGTGCCTGACCCCGTTCCCCTGTCGCTTGCTGCTGCTGCTGCTGCTGCTGCTGCTGCTGTTGCTGCTGGTAGCTATCGGTGCCTACGGTTAATTCTCGAGCGAAAACCAATGTTGGGCTTTGGCTTCTCACTCTGTCCTGCAGCGCTGTAGAACGATAGTAGACACACAACGCACACGCGGACTACTGACAGCAGACATTTCCTGCGTTGTGTCCAAACCCCGACCGGGTCGCTAGACTCGACAATTTATTTATTGCTGTAATTTGATTTTGCGGCGGCAGAGGGACCACACGCGTTCTGCATGGTCCTTAGGCCGGGCCGCCCTGGCACGCAATTGTCCGCCTGTTGGCCCCCGCGAACGACCCCAGATTTGCTTGAGCTGAGCTGTGAGTGTCCCCTAGCCCGATACCGTAGTCGTACTTCCCAGTGTAGCCGACAACCTAATAATCTTAATTGTTTGGCTATCCAGTTTGGGAAGGGGAAAATGATGGCTCAGCAAGCACGCCAACAGGCGCCAACGAGGAACTGTATCCCTTTCGTCGTCGGTCGCAAACAGGCTAGCCTACTTCACTACTGTGAAAAATGCTCGCTAGACGTAGACAGGCTGCCTGATCTGGAAGCTCAAAAGCATCATATTGAGCAACAAACGCCGCTGTCACTGCGCTTAGTAGGTACTTTTTCTTTCGTTGCGCTGAAGTCATTTCACTCAGTGAGACTGTTGCAAGCACATTTGGAAGGGTCCAATGCTCAGCCCGGCAGGAATTTTACCTGTCAACCTTCCACCAACAACACGCTCGGCAAAGTATCAGAGAAAACGGGTACGCTGGCAAGTGTGGTGCGCGCGTTGTCGGTGGCTGTAAACAGACGAGTCGAGCGGGTTCAGATGCATAAAAAGAGGTCCTTGTCACCGCGACTTCGAGTCGCATAGTGATGCGGCACCTCGCTGACATCTCTCTTAGTTGGTGAGCGGGCTCGTGGTCGCTTGCGTCCCACCGCTTTTGGTCGGGTATCTTCAATCTCTTCTGGCTTGACGTCACTTCCGTCCGCAACGTCGGCGAGTGTTGCCGTGGCTGCGGCTGTAGAGGTGCCTCGGCAATACGAGGCGACTGGCGTGTCCGTCGTTGCCGCCAGTGCAGGCATCTTGTCGGGCGAGCCTTGGCTTGTTGCCAGTGCTTCAGTGCTGCTGCCGATCGTTGCGCCAGTGCTTGCAACAGGTTCAAAAGCTTCTCTGACGGCCAAAGAGTTGTTGAGCACTTGTGTTTGATTACTACGACCTCGACCCCGACTCCGACCGTGACTTGTGCCGCCAGTCCCCCTTCGTGCACCTCTTCCTCTTTCTCGACCCCGTTTCGGCAGTCCAGGCGGCTCCGGAGCGACTACCGGCGAGGTCAGCTCGATTCGCGCATGTTTCAGGATGGCATTGGTGTTGGTGTTCGAACGCGTGCCTGTCGAGTTGGCTTCTATAACCAGTGTTGCTCGTTCAACGGCCACGGAGCCTGCTTCGGTCGAACGCACAGCAACAAAGCCAGCCGCTGCGGGAGCATGAGGAAGCGAAGGGGCAACCGGAGCAGGGGAATTGGGCAGAGTCTGTGTTGATGCTTGAACGAGCTTTGCCGATGGAAAAGGGTCATTGATCTCTGCTGCCGGCAATCCAAAATTTGGAGGGTCATTCGTATCCTTATCCAATATGGGCGATCGTCGCGGTTCTGAACTGGATGCTGGAGCGCGGTGTGGTTCGGGCGGCTGAGGTAAAATTGGCAGCAGTGTTCGGACGACATTCGAGCCTGCACGGGAGGCATGGAAACTGACGGCAGAGTCAGTGTCACTTATATTGTTGTCCGAAGGAGCGTTGCCTGCATGGTAGCATGAAGTAGCGTCTTGCGTCCCCGTGGCAGATTTGAGCGCCGAAACCTTTGTTGCGGTGGACACAAGCGAGTGAGTAGGCAAAATATTTCTGGCCTCGCTCCGCTGTGCTTGCAATTCTCGTGTGCTGGTTCCAATGTCCACCCGCTGGACAGCACGACCACCCAGCAGTCCAACCAGTAGCTGCTGCAAGGACTCCCGATCCTGTTGTCGAGCGCTCTCCAGGCGATTGGACCAAGCCATGAGACTGCTCTGCTGTGCGTCGGTGAAGGCGTTGCGGACGCGCTGTGTCAGTGTCTCCGTCAGGCTTGCTTCCAGTGCGCTTGCATGCTGATCGAGACACAGCGCCACGAAGTCAACAGGATATGAGAATTGTCATCGTCATTGCGTCTTCTCCACCGACCGAACTCATGTTTGCATGCGAATTGCAGTCTTTTCATACCCTATTTTGCTGATCGACGATTGAGGTGCTCAACAAGGCGACTGCACCTTTCAATTCAGAGAGGGACTGCTGCGTCGACTCCAAATGCCGCAACATTACTGGCGTTTTGAGCTGATTCAATTTCTCCGTCAATGACTCGTGGATCGCTTCCTTCCATCGAGTCAAATCCGCATCTGTTGATTGTGACAGATATAAGAGTGAAATTAACCAACAACAGTCGATGAGTCGCAAGACGTCTGGTGGGCACACATGTCGCCAATCTCGGTGGCTACCTACCAGAGCGTTGTCGGAAACTGTCAAAAATCTCCTGGCAAAGCGCGAGAATCTCGGATGCGATTACTTGAAGGCGAGCACGCATCTCCTGATCGGCCTGTGCCGATGCGGTGACTGTCTCCGCGGCCTGTAGAACTGGTCTCACAGCGTCCTCAATGCGTCGCAGACACGCACGCAGATGAGTGGCAGTGGCCTCCATGGGAGTGGGCGGCCTGGACCGTGGTCGTTCAACTGCCGGAGTCTGCGACAGGTTTGGAGCCGTACGAGGAGGAGGCAGTGCGGCAGATGTATAGGTATCGTTCATGGGAGCTGTGCGTTGGGACACAGCATCATTCGCATGCGTTGTCGGTCTCGAAGCTGGTCGAGAGATGGGCCTTGAGTGGCTCGAACGGGCGCGTAGGTCCTGGGCATACGCATCCAGGACATCGTTCTGAGATCCTTCAGAGCGCCGTCCGTAAGTCTGTGGGTGCTCGCAGTCAGTCGGAGCGGTCGATAATGAGCGAAAGCGAAATGCGGAAGAGGTAGACGTCGGCAGCAAGTACGACGATGGACTCGCGGTGGGCGGTTCGGGCACATGGCTTCGCGATGACGAGGAGTATCTGTGGCTAGCATGAGAGCTGAGTTTAGTCATGCTAGCGAGGGCTTCAAGAAGATGGTCGAGCCGGAACTAGACCGCGTTGATGTTTGAACAAGGAGAAGGGGGGGATCAAAGAAAAGGATGTCGTCAAAGGATACCGCCAACGACAAGATAGTCAGCTATCTCCAACGTCGGAAAATGACGGCCTGATCATTCACAAATCTGGCGATGAGGTGTCGAGCCCATTGCGAAATGTTCAGCAGAGGTCGATCCGCCTGAGAAAGCAGGTGAAGCATTCGATCGGAGGAGAAAACGGCAAGATAGGACCCGAGTGATTGCACCAAGCTGATTCAAGGCGAGCATAATAGCGTGCGTGACGTGACGATTTGAGAGGTGAGAATGGCTTTTGAATTGGCTAGCAGTGACCTGTTGGCTTTGGCCGATGGACAGGCTGAAGTCGTGTTGTACAGATGTGATGTGATGTGATCTCTGCGAGACTGGATCGAGTTAAGGGCAAGCTGCATAGCATCGGGCGCCGCCGAGCAGCATTCTACGCCAATGGGCTGATAAGCCTGTATGATCACAAAGTCATCCGAGACGGTGTTGATGCAGAGTGCAAAGACCAAGTGTCAAGAACGGTATGAGTCAGTATTCAGCCCTTTGCGTTGCAACGAGTGCAAAGGCGCTGTGCCCCATCTGTGGTGCCGGTGTCTTACTTGATCAGGCTCGGCTGGGGGGCGCTTCGGGTGAAGCCGACATAGAGGACAAAGGGAACCCTGCAGATTGCGAGTTGGACAAAGCCCGAAACAGAGACATAGAAAATGTTAAGCGGATCGAACATTATGCCTCAAGAGAGGGCGAGAAAGCAGGAGTAAAGAAGCGTGGATGCAACCCGCAGGAGACGAGGGTTGGGGATCTGACTTACCAGCCATAATGGAGTACCGTTTTGGTGATGTCGACGGCCTTGACGAGACGCTCCTATTCAGACCAGGGAGGACATTGGGGCGATGCAGCGTACAGTGAAGCAGTGCATTGGAAGCGAGGTAGCAATATAGCGTACCGATGGTCAATGTCGGCTCGCACGGTTGAAGCGTACCGATCCTCTCATCCGAAATGCAAAGGTGGATGTCTCAGCGAGGTTGAGTTGATCAGACGTACCTTAGTGTCTTCTGAGAAAGCCATTGTGGGCGTAGTGATGAGAATTGCGACTTCTGTGACGATCGAGAGATGATGCGGGATATGGTGTGAGGGAAGGATGATCCGACGATGATGACAATGGGTCGACGGCCACGCCGCCGAGCTTCGCCGGAAAGTGACGAGAAGCCGACTCCACTATTCTTGCTGCAGCTAAGTCGCAGCAGCAGGTTGTCCACGGCTCAAAATTTCAAAGGAAGACTGGAGAGCACTAGCGACAAAGGCAAGCAGGCGCAAATAATCGGGCTTCCTCTGCCCGATCGAGGAAGATTGTCATGTCCAGCTGTGAGAAAGTGGAGCCAAGGGGAAGCGGCGCGGCTCACGAATTGCCAGTGATGGACGCGCCTCGTTTGATGCACGTCAGACGCAAGAGATCAACACTTGGCTGCTCACCGATTCCGGCACCCAGTCATGATTGGTTGTCTCTGACCTCCCTTCGCCACCCTCGCCCTCGATTGCAACGACTTCATCACGAAAAACGAGGCAAGTACTGCATGAAGGACCTTTAATCGGTTCACCGTAAACCTATAACCTGTCTCGAAGGTGAGGCGAGGTTGTCTGAAATCGCTCTTTGACCTGATCATGGACGCAAAAATGAGCCTACCAGGCGAACTCGACGGAGAGGCCATCGCCATCCTCGTGCTCTTTCACTTCCACTGTCGAGTTCAGCAGACGGACGATGCGCAGCCATGCCGAAAGAGACTTCTTCTTTGGCTCATGGACAAGGTCTATGGCGAGCAGCCTTCCTCTCCTTCATTCCAGGTCTTTGCTGATGAGCTCAAGATAGCATTGGCGTCCGAAGACGATGGGCAAGCACAAATTGTCTTTGACTACCTGGCCAACATGCTAAGCTTTGTTGACATTCCAGATGGCCTCACAAAGCTTTTTGACGAAAAGTTCAGCATGATCCTACCGAACTATGAACAGATGGGCGTGCTCAACACGTCCGACATCTTTTTCGAGAGGAGATCTTTCTTTGGCCTTTACTTCCGTCGCGCTAGACTCGTATTCGATAGCCTTGACCTGCAGGCCAGGAACGAGCTGACAAAGAGCACGCGGACGTGGCGAGAAGGAGACTTTGACCGGCTCGACAGGGCTACGAGCAGCCCTGGCTGGCAGCATGACGCAAGACTTTCGGCATTTCGGCAGTATCAGCTTGGACTACTACGCGGTGACTATACTCAGGCCAAGGACAACATGGAGAAGCTCTTTGACTTCTTTGCACCCGGCGCGGATCACGAGCTTCACCAGTACACTCTCCTCCACTTGGCCGCGTTCCACCTTCAGTCTGGCAGTCATCCAGCCGCGAGAACGGTCCTGCAGGAGGCTATCAGCCTTGCACGATCAGCCAATGACCACGAGTGTATTCTAGCATGTGAGAGTCTCATGAATCGCATACTGGGCGTCGGCTCCAGCCTGTTTTCGAGCAGCGATCGAATGCAGAGACACATGGGCCCGCCGAAAACCGTGCGCGATGCTTCGTGGCAGGCTCAACAAGACAGACATCGGGGTCGTCCACTAACGACTATCGTTCACGATCTCGACAATGCAGTGCAGCTTACCGAGTCGACTCCGCACGGCATGCCAAGTTTGCAGATCTCGCTGGAACTCATGGACGATGCAAAGAGGCGCGACGGGAATGCGACTGCCGAGACTGCAGTGGAGCTTGCGCAGATGTGGTCCTCGTCCGGCCAAGGTGCATTGGCTGCCGTGTACCGACAGGTGTCCTGTGGGCAAGACACTAACTCCAACAGTGTGCTAGACTCCCACATAGACGCTCGCACAATGGGCCAGTGTCAAGAGGCCTGGAAGGTGCGTGTTGGAGGTTTGAGGTATCCCCTGCTTTCGCTTGCTCGATCCGCTGACTCGATCTGTCTCATCCTCTATGAAATTTCTGTGGCTGCCACAGCTGGCCGAACAAGGCCGATATCAGCAAGCTCTGTGTCTTCTTATCTCTCCGCAGACGTACAAGGCTCATTCCTTTAACGAGCATCAGGAATGGGTTACGACCATGGCAGACGTGCTCTGGCTTCGCGCAAGACGCAGGGGCGAGCACCAAACCCTGCGGATTCTGTCGGAGAAGTTGCCGAGCCGGAAGCAGCGCAGCGTCGACATCGACGTCGAGGAAGCGGTTGAGGCGCCGACGGCACTCGTCAATCTGGCGCTGCAACATCTCGAGTCAAATGCTCGTGGCAGTGTGAATGCGGCGCTGGACGAGTTCGCAAATTCCTTCAAATACCCCTCAGAGTTGTCGACCGAGGAGCGCATTGAGTCGCTGCTCGTCAAGGCTAGAAATCGACTCGACGGTCAGCAGCCAATGCTGGCCCTCTTGCCCGCTCTCTCCGCGCTTTCGGAAGCCAAAAGACTGGACTACGGGCACCTTGCTCGCACGAGCACCGTGCTGCTCGCCGAGACCCTGGGGCTCCACCTGCTCCTGCCTCGACGAGCACTGACTCTGCTCGAGCGAGAAGTGGGAAGCTGTCTTGTTGGACAAGACGTCGAGCTCCGAGCCCAGGCGCGCTGGACCTATGCGCGATTGCTTCTGGCATGCTCGACTAGCAAGACGGATGAGGAGCTGCACAGAGTCCTGCAATGGATGACTGCTGCGGAACAAGGTGAGTTTTGTGACTGAACGCGCGTCGGTGTCCATGTCCTGCTGGGATCGACATTGAGCTTGCACGGACTTTCTCACGCAACCACGTTTTTCTTCTCTTTTGATCGTCGTCGATGGAACAACGCCACTGACTGACTGATGTTGGCGCTACGACAGACGCCAAAGCTGGTGAATGTCTGGAGCTCCGTTCCAACATTCTGTACTACATGGCGCGACTGCACCACCACCTTGGAGACGAAGCCAAGAGGGACGCAACAGCAGCGATGCAGGCCGAGGCGGAGCGAAAGTGGATCGAGGCGTCCGAGTCGAGCTGTGCAAGCAGTCTGGACGAGGTGCATGCCGTGCTGGATGTGGTTGCCTCGGTCGGTGGCTACGTAGCGAGCGGCAGGGCGGCGTCGTCACGCCTCGCTATTGACTGAGCAAGACCTTGGCATTGGAAACGGAAAAAAAAAAATCGTCACCGTTCGACGCAAGCGTTCGTGGACAGGCAGCGCGGTGCAAGCGCCGTATGTGATAGAAGATTGTCAAAGTCGGTCAATGAAGTGCTGGTTTTAATTGGTGAGGCTAGAGCTTGACGTGGGCCGAGTTGTCCACCTGCCACACGTGCATGATATTGAGAGGAGCGAGGAAAGTGATGTGATCAGTACGTGATGGGCATTCGAGAATCGGGCTGCAAGCGAATGTTGGCTTGAGAGGTGGACATACCTTGGTGTGTGAGCCGTTGAGAGTTTTTCGGATGCGTTTCCACTTGCCATTATGCAAGGGGGATTCGCCGTCGTCTTGTTGGCCGTCATCTCGCTGGACGAGGTAGATGTCTGTGACGAGAAGTGCGATAGAGCGACCGACTTGGGCCGAGTAGGTCTCGATTTCGACCACGGATCCGATGGGACAGGCGTTGAGATAGAGCACATTGATATTTTGCGAGACACCGAGGAAGGACCATGGAGATCCTGGGACGCCGGATGTGTGGAGATAGAGAACCATGCTCGAGACGTTGTCGACGATAGTTGCACCACATCCGCCTGTCCAAAGGAAGCACAGAGATCAGCAATGGTGGTGGAGTGAGAGTCCAAGTACAAAGGTCAGCACGGCTGCAGTCCACGTCTATCTCGTTGGCTTGCGGTTTTCTTGACTGTACAAGGACAGGGAAGGAGGAAGGGTTGCTCACCATGCATGTTGCCGAGGTTGTTGTCCATCGATTCGTTGACGCGCATGCGAAGCACTAGCTTGGCATGAATATCCTTGCGAACCTGGGTCGGAGTGTCGGGTTTTCCTGGCGACTTCATGGCTAGTTTGATGACGGCCTCGGAGGCATCGACGTCGGCAGCTTCGCGTACCGACTTGCCGTCCTGATCGAGTCCGGTGCGCTCGACAGCCACTACGCAGATGCTGGGGTCTATTGCGCTGCGCGAGTAGCCTGGCGTGTCTGCAAGACTGGCAACCATGTCGACCGCATCCTGGGTTGCATCTTGCAGGCTCTTGGGTACCGCCGGTGGCATTTCTGAAGGGACCGGTTGTGTGGAAATTCTCTATGTTTTGTGATTTGAGATTTTCGGAAGTATGGGAGATATGGTTGCTAAGGGATGCTGGAGCATGCAATGTCGAGGGCCGATGGATGTCGTGTCAGAGGACGTAAGCCACCTTGTGCTGCAACGAGGCACGTAACATATGGTTTGCGGGGGGGAGTGTGCATGAATCGATTTACAGGGTCATGGTCCGGCAATGTGGTGTTTCCCAACCCGGTCGATTAAACTCGCGAGTAAACTGGCGTGCGCAGTTTGTGTTACACTCACTCACTAGCTACTTTTATGACATATACATTGTGAAAAGCACATCCAATCCACACGAGGGGCACTGGCAGATTGCTTTCAGCGATCAAACATGCCATCTTTCCCTTCCAGTAGGTTTCGACAATCCTGTCAGATCGGGGAAAACTAGCACAGATCCGTGCCGTAGCTTTAGAGAGACGTCATTTCGAAGACCGCATACAGAGTACTGTACAGTACACTTTTCTTGCCGTGACAATACCTTATCTGCTCCGACACCATCTGTGCTACGGTACATTCGCAGACGCAGATCCTACCTTACGCAGCGGAAACAGAGTTGGCGACAGCATGCCGACTTCTCCGGAACACAATGTTACTGCTTCGGGCAGCTCCTCTGCGGTCCCCATTCCGCGGCTAGCCTTCCCCAAGACTCGGTCCAGGCCCACATCGATCGTCGACACCACCACAGTGATTGAGCCCGCCATCGACACTGCCTCCACGCTCTCAGCCTCTCCTTCCTCCTCAATAGGCTCTTTCGGCACCTCTCCGCGCAAACACACACAGTCTGCTATCGACCGACTCACAAACGCCCAGCAGAAGGATGCCGCCGCAGCGGCCAAATCGCATCGCGTTCGCACTGCTTCGAGTACCTCGAGATCCAGCACAGAAGGAAGCAGTTCAACCAAGCTGCCTTCCCTCATCAAGTCTGCCGCATCTCTATCTCCCGCGAAGCCCACTACTGCAACCTTGTCAGCATCTGACATTGACTCTTTTCCTCGAACCTCTCCTCCGCGTCAACAAACCGCTGTAGCACACCAAACCGCCAAGCAGCAAAGGGGGAGCGAGGCCGAGGCATCCACAAGCGCGCTCCTCCCCAAATCGGAAGGGTGTGCTGCAGCCATGACGGAATCTACTTTTGCCGACAAAAAGACTGCAAGTAGCAAGGTCGCCGGACTGCCCTCGGCGAAGCAAACGACTCGCTCAAAGCCAAATGCACCGCCGCTGGTCGCACTCCTTGCAGATTCCTCCACGTCCAAGCTCATCAAGCAGGGCGCCGAGGCCAAGGTCTACATCTCGCGCATCACTACCGATGACGTGCTGACATGGCCACAGCCCTCTTTCTCCGAGCTTCACACGCGCACAGGTGCCTTGCAAGTGCCCGTCCTTCTCAAGTGGCGCTTCCCCAAGACGTATCGCCATCCCACGCTGTCTCGCAACATAACGGCCTCTCGCACCATCATGGAGGCAAGGGCGCTGCTCCGATGCGCCAAAGCAGGCGTGGCTGTTCCGTCCGTGCGCTGCGTGGACGAGAAGGAAGGCATCCTCGGTCTCGAGCTCATCGACGGCAGGAGCGTGCGCGAATGGCTAGGCGGAGGCGCCGAAGGCGAGGAGGGACTGCAAGACGACAACGACGCGGAGGGCGCCGATGAAGACGATGAGCCAGAAGTGCTTGCCGAGTCGGAGCAGATCAAGCTAATGCAGCTGATTGGGCGGCAGCTGGCCATCATGCACGAGGCCGACATTGTTCATGGAGATCTTACCACATCCAACATGATGTTTCGACGTGCCGACCCAACACCAACGAGCGGTCCAGCCACCACTACCACCATCGATTTGGATCGCGATGAGATCGTCCTCATCGATTTTGGCCTGTCTTCTGTGTCGGCCTTCGCGGAAGACAAGGCTGTGGACCTGTACGTTCTCGAACGCGCATTTGCATCCACACATCCTGCCTCGGAGGGTCTCTTCCAGACCATCCTCGACACCTATGCAAAGCACGTCTCGAAACTCTCGCGCGGCCAGAATCGCGGAAAGGGCGGCAAGCTCGACAAATGGGAAGAGACCCGAAGAAAGCTCGAAGAAGGTAAGTGCGAGAACCGCCGCTCGAAAAGTTGCCTGACCCGCCTGCTGACCCTGATTGCATCTTCCTCGCGTCTGGTTCGGCGTTCTTGCCTGTGATCCACTCACAGTTCGCCTACGTGGCCGCAAACGCTCCATGGTTGGGTAGGTCCACATGATTCCCTTCCTTGCGGTCCCAACCAACCTGCGTTACCACATCTTTGATCGAATCGACACTTGTGTACGCTGCGGTTCGCGCAATCACAAACACCAAGAGATGCATAGCATCGTCGTGTGAATGTATTCGGAAGCTGACGAGCTTCTTGATCCGCTTCCCCCGTCCATTCAATTCGTCTCTTTTACTGTCCCAATCTCGACACGTCTGTCTTGGATGTCGGATGTCGGATGCTGGATATTGGATATTGGGTGCGGCAATGTGCAGGTCTGCATGGGAACTCTGGAAAGAGAACCGAGATTCTCGCCTCGTGATCAACTTTGAGCTCGCTCTGACGGCGGAAGCAAGGGGAATCATGGCCGCAGTTCGGTCGACTCCTCGACTGTTTGGCGCTGTGTTGCGTCTCCGACCGGCGCACTTGGTCCGGATACTGCCGTCTCCGTCGATGTCTAGGTCTTCCATATTGCCGTCTCGACGTGCCCAGAGGCCAGATAAATCTCGAATCCTCCCGACCGAATCACAATGGCATCAACTGTCTTCAAAGATGGATCACGAACTCGAGGCCGTTGGCTCCACGCAACTGCTCCAGCACCAACACCAACACCAACTACATGGAGAAACAAAAACCTCATTCCACCGTCGAGAAGCACAACACGGCGGTCAACCAGACTCCCAATTAGGCTCGCGGCACCATAACTCTTGGCTCTTGTTGAATCTGAGTATGGTACCTTTCCAGTCGACCGACGTGCTCACAAGAGTGCCTTTTGCAAAGCTCGTCGAATCAGTCACTGTCGCTGCCGTCGAGACGATCGCCTCCCTGGCCTCCCGTGTCGTTGGCTCCCGATATCCTCGGACTACCTCACCTTCTCACAAACTCAAAAGCACCTGAATACGTCTCTTGACATATCAGATCCCATGGACAGTCCATCTTCACCTCGAATTCGAAATCTTTTCTTCTTCGCCAATCTGTACTTCTTGACTCTGAATATGGACACTTTACCGTCAATTGCATTCCTGCTGCTTTCACTTCGATTGGTCTTTCTCTTCGAGTTAAAACTGGACCTAACAAAACAGACATCCGGCAGTGCAAACTGCGACCAACCAACAGTGCAACTTATGGCTCACAGGTCACAGATTCCTCGGCGGCAGCAAATCATGAGTATGGCTACATTAAGGTATGAAAGAGAAGATCAGCAGGGCAGAAAAACAGTTACAAGACACAGCAGAACGCAAAACAAGAGGGCGAAGAAAAAGGAGACTGCCGTGCAAGCGGCCGAATCTCGACCCGGTGCTTCAAGGCTTCACGTCACCGCAGCATTACGACTGCGTGAAGTGTGAAGTGCGAGTGCGGACAGCCAAGATGGGAGGTTGGGATATTGGAGGTCGAGTCGGCCGCGCTGAACGAGAAAGCCGGTGAAGATGCAAAATGGAAGCAGAGAAGGGGGTTGGAAGACACTAAGACCAGGCAAGAATGAATCTTTGAATGCAAGAGCAGTGCTCAGCTGTCTAGAGAAGCAGAGCGAAGAGCGAAGAGACGAGGACGAGGGAAGCTCCAAACGAAAGGGCGTGAGAGGCAGCAAGTGCGCTAGGGGCGCTGTTTTCGTTTCCGTTGGACCGGTTGGTACCATTGCCGCTGCCGTTTGAGTTGGACGACGAGCCGGAGCCGGAACCAGAGCTGGAACCAGAACCCGAGCCGGAGCCAGAGCCAGAGCCAGAGCCAGAGTTGGATCCAGAGCCAGAGCCAGACGAGGTGGAGTTACCCGAGCCCGAGCCCGAACCTGAACCTGAGGCCGAGCCCGAACCAGAACCCGAGGCCGACTCTGAAGCGGCGCCTTCCGAGGGCTTGCCACCGCCCTGACCATCAGCGCCGTTTCCAACAGCGGTGGCAGTCTGGCCAGTGGCAGCGGAATTGGTGTTGTCGTTAGCCTGGCGGTTAGAGTTGGAGCCGTCCTGGGCAGCTGGAACATCGTTGCCCTGGGAGGTGATGGAGTTGGTACCCGAGACCGGGCCCTGGATAGCCTGAGCCTTGGCAGCGTCGATGCTAGCCTGAGCGGACTGGAGGGCCTGGTTGGCACGCTCCCGGTCGAGAGCGGTGGAAGCCAACACCGCGTCGATACGGTGAATCACACCCTGCTGAGCAATGATGTCGGTCTGCAGGACCTTGGCGGAGAAGTTTCCGACCTTGACTGTGCCTTCGTCGTTGTTAAAGACGATGTCCTGGCCCGAGGACGAGATGATGGAGCCCTGGTCGAGCAACAGGGGAGAGTAGACGACACGGGAAGCAACGACGTGCTGACCCAGAACGGCGGGGAGATCCGCCATATTGGGGTTGGTGGCGGCATAGCGCTGGATAGCGTCGTTAGTGGGGACAAAGAGTGTGACGCCATTCATGGCGTCGATCTGCTTTGCAATCTCGCCGTTCTGGACAGACGAGAGGAGGTTGGTGAGACCCGTGTACTGGAGGTAGGTAAGAGTCTCTGTGATGGAACCTGGCACGGTAATGGCGTGGGAGACAGGCTGAACAGTGACAACATCGTACTTGTTCTGTGCGCCTGTGAAGCTACCGTTGTTGACGGCCTCCGAGATAATTGCGCCGTCGCCGGACTTGGCCAGAGCGACAGCCTGACCTGCGTTTCCGGGGAGGCGGGAGTAGGTTGCGTCCTGGAGCAGCGAATGCGCGACCGTGTGAAGCGGATACGCGTTGAAGCTAGTCGAGTCAAACTCTCCGCGCAGCACATGCTGGAGAAGAGTAGCCTCGAGACGAGACGAGTTGGAAGTGACCCACTCGGGGATGCCGGCAATGGCGTCGTTGGTGGGCGCCAGGAAGAACTTGGGCGTGTCGTCGGCAAAGATCTTGTCCGTCACCGCGGTGTTTTGCGAGAGCAGGTCTGCAAGAGACGTCAGATTCTGGTCCCGAAGTCCCTGCAGAAGCGCAGACACATCGCCACCCTGTCGCAGCTCGAGCTGCTCGAATGCAAGTGCACCGCCTGCACCTCCAAGCGCAACCACCACCACCACAACTCCTCCGAGAGAAAACTTCATCGTGAAGCGAGCGTTACCGAAACAAGATGTAAGAAGGATTGGAAAGAGTGGCCACTCGAGACCGCTTCAAGGATCAACTGCGAACAGAGGAGCGAGAGAAGGGGAGGATGAGGGAGCAAACAAGGGAGAGGGGAGAAGCAAACCGAAAGATGGGCACATGCGAATCACGAACACGATGGGGGTGAAGCAATATATATCTCGTGGCACGACCGCGGGCGTGCTTGCGCAGAGCGGGCTGATCTCAAAGGGACACGGGTGAGCATGAGCACGTTGTGCTGTACGTTCCTGAGCAAAGGAGGCAAGGGGGGGAAGCGAGAGCTACAGCACTGTACTGTAGTATGCTAAGGCTGTGCGCGGCATGATACGGTGTAGGGTGGCAGGGAAGGCAAGCTGTCACTCTTCGTCACAGAGATCGAGAGATCGAGAGAGCAGAGAAAGAGAGCGCATAGATCTACGCTCGGAAGCTTGGCACAGGTGTTCGGGAACCAAGGATCGGCGGTCTGGCATGGAAGCTAGAGGCTGGGAGCCGAGCGGAGCAAGTCCTCAACCGTGTTCTCTGGCGGCGTCGAAAGTCGGAAGCTGAACGCAAGGCCTTACTGTACTCTTGGTCGGGGCATGTACAGCTAAAAAATGAAGTGACAGCTGTCGCCAGAGTGTATAGACTTGGCCAGATCAAGGAGAAGCACGACAGGCAGAGCCAAGAGACAATTCCGAAGCCTGTCACGTCAGGCATGCATCTGCATTTGCGTGCTGCAGCTGCACAAGCTCCATCTGCGTCCCGACGATCCTTTCTTGGAGAGTGGAACGGGTCGAGGTCTAGCCTCTTTGTTTCCCCCTCCCTCTCTCTCTTTCAACTGTAACCAAGCCATGAATCCCGTCTCCTTTTGTTCTTCCCTGTGTGGGAAGGGCAGATCGGCAAACCCAACGTCGGACATGGCCGACGACAGTGTACAGTGTACCGCACAGACGGACATCCTCCTCCGACTCGCAGCAACACTTCAACTCCATTTCCCCTCCGCCCGCGTGTGAGAGAGAGAGAGAGAGGCCGAAGGAGGGAAGGAAGAAAAACACTGGGCTCGTACAGCAAGACGCGTCAATCGACCTGATCTCATAGTAGTGTGAACACATACTGAGCTAGGCACGAATGAAGCTTGGCTCGGCC
Organism: Testicularia cyperi; assembly: GCA_003144125.1. Lineage (NCBI taxonomy): Eukaryota > Fungi > Basidiomycota > Ustilaginomycetes > Ustilaginales > Anthracoideaceae > Testicularia > Testicularia cyperi. The sequence goes on from KZ819188.1 coordinate 1,375,724, forward strand.
GGGCCGCTTGGGGCTGTCTGGCTCTTTTCTTGCATTGGAGAAACAGAGAGAGAGAGGTTGGCTGCAACTCTTTTACTCCCATGGGGGGAGGAGAGGCTGAAGCAAGGTCACATTGCTTGGTGTGAATGCAAAAGTCGGACCTTCTTCCCCCAGAAAGAGAGGAAAGGGGGAAAGGGGAATCTGCAAAGTCCAGATCTGAAACACGAATACAGTAATTAGATGTGCTGCATCTTGCAGATCACGTCAACTTTACAAAAACGGACATGAGGACGGTAGCGTGTAGCCCTGGGCTTTCTCGCTCGTACTGTATAGGCCGTTGAAGTATTACGTGGGTAACTGTTATACGGGGAGTGAGGACAAGGCTCATGATTTCAATCGCATTGGCAGTACTGTTCTGTAGTGCGCATCAGCACTCTAGTGCCTGGGAAACGACAGGAATGCGGCTCGGATGTCGGACGTCCCACGCAACCAGTACAGTATCACATACACCAGCGGGATACCAAAAAGTGGCCGGAAAAGCCGCCCCGCCAAGCCAAGATTGACTGACAGCACACTTGGATATTACCGTGCTTTCCTTCTGTCTCGGCTAGTCAGGACTCAGACTCGTTGACCGGCCTACTGTACCGGTCCATGGTTCCGGGGAACTGGGGAACTGGGAAGCTGGGAAGCTGGTGCTGGACGAGTCGCTTCAGCTGCGAGCTGCACAATGCAAGATACCAAGATGCAAGCTGCGGGTCGGACGCTCCCTTCGCCGGGCGGCCAAGTGTCATACAGCTGAGTAGAACATGTTCGTCCTCAGCTACGGTCCTTCAGTACGTTACTGTAGAACAGGCGCGTCTCCATTTTTATTTTTATTTTCTGCCATTCCTCTCTCTCTCTCGCTCTCTCTTTTTCTTCAGGAAGAGAGAGAGAAAATACAAAAAAGTCCGCTCGGATTGGAACAGCAAGAGACCGAGAAAGCTGCATCTCTACAGGATGCTGGCGCGGGGGCGTTGGCGTTTTCAAGACTCATGCAAGGGGTGGTCCAGAGTCTCGTGCCGCGTGTCACGAAAGGCTCGTACTGAAAAGCGCCTATTTGACTTTCCAGACTCTCCGTCTATCGGTCTGCTGTGTTTCTTTCGACAGTCAGTGGTAGCTGGATGTAGCTCGCAAAGTGTACAGCTTTCTCTGATTTCCTCTCCCGATTGATCTCGATCTTGTCAATTGATCTTGTCGATCGGGATGTCTGGGTGCCAGTTGCAAGAGAACAGCTGGAGGACTTCAGATCGAACTCCAAGCTCCTTCCGCACTGCCGATTCGTGAACCCTATGCCCTTCTTTCAGTTCATCGGGTATATTTGAAACTAGGATAATTTACAAACATGAAAATAGAGAGATAAAAAGGGACCGCATAAAGAACGGCAATAACACATCATTTCTGCATTAAGCATATCAACTGTCATACTTTCCCAACTCAGTCTCGCGGCAGTCGCAATGGGACCGACGCAATGCAGTGATGCTCTGCACTTCAGTCTTGGCTCTAAGCGGACGGACACGGACAGAGAGAACAAGAGAAAGTGTACGCGTGTGACAAGTCAATCGCATCAGACAACAACACGATCAACCGCGGTGAACACGATGTTAGCATCATGCAGCCGGCAGCCGCCAGCGGACGAGCAAAAGCCCGCGTGAGATTCCACACGGGCCTCCATGAGCCATCATGTATCAATCATCGTCGGCCGGAAACCCCAGGGAACTTAGTGGAACGAGGCCGTCAAGAACCGACGTAGGATACCTAGGACACATAGGGTTTGCTAGGTATAGTTGCATTGAGCATTGACTTTGACCGAGGACGGAAGGATGTATGTACAAAGAACGAAAGAATGGAAGTGAGAGAAAGAGCGAAAGACTGCGGCTGATCAGTCCATGGCTGGTGAGGAGGCATGCGACGAATCAGTGTCGGCCCATGTCGATGTCGATGTCGATGTCAATGTCAATATCGATGCCGGAAGCGTAGCCAGCTGGTGGCAATGACGACGAAGACGACGAACTCGGCGGTGATTTTAGACATCTCTCACGCGTGTCCTTAGAAGAGGGAGAGAGGTGTGTGCGTGGAGAATGGAGAGCCCAAGGGAGGTGAAACAGATTGATCATCGAGCCCGAGGTGAGCGATCGTAGAAAGACGGTGGGCTGGAATCACTTGGAGAACCAGCGCATAAACTTGCCAATGATGTGCAGAAGGACGACGGAGAAGACGAAGGCGATGGAGAGAACAAGGACGACGACGGGGTCGACGCTGAGGCCCTTGCTGTCGTCGGTGTAGAGACGCATCATTGTGGACGAGGAGCCGCCTGCGCCGGCGGCACGAGGCGAGTTGGGCTTGTTGGCCGCCTGTTGCGCAGCACGTCGTCTATCATGCGGTATATGCAGAAGAAGACGGAAATCGAGCCGCAGAGTCACGAAATCGAAATACAAAGAGAGGCAGGAGGGCAAGGTGGTTAGCGGTGCATGTTCTCTTCCTTCCTTTAGGATGTGCCCGAAGCCAAAGAATCGAACATCGGAAGCGCACACAGCCGTGCGAGTGCCGCTCGTCTCCAAGGCACGAGGAACGGCGGTGCGCTGCAAAAGACAGACTCACCGGACGACTTGCGAGTGCTTGCTGGCGAGAGCTGCGAGGTTTGGGGACGCGCCCGAGGCCTTAGCGTTTGACGACGACTGGGGTTTTTGCGCAATAGCATGTGTCGGGGAGATGAGCCAGAGCGACCGTGTGCAGGTATCCAGTGTCAAGAGGAGTATTTTCGCGTGGAGAAGGAGGATAGGTGCATCGGATCCATGTAGATAGCGGGTGGAAAGGTGTATCAAGAAGATGGAATTGTGCGCGCGAGCAGAGCAGTTGTGTGCCCAGAACGGTAGGGCAAAAAGTGCAGGAATGCACGACAGCGTCGAACCAAATGTGGCCAAGATGAAAGAGACGGTTACGTGGTCAGTACAGCAGGAACAGGTAGCGCCGCCGTATTATCACAGCGTAAGTGTTGGGCGTGACCGGAGCCAGAGACCTACCATTATGTGGACTGTGAAAACACGCCTGGTGATGTGGCAGGGGAATACGACGAGCGAGTGACGAAAAGAAGCCGAACGTGTATGTGGATGCTGTTGACGTGGACAAACGGTCGAAGTGGTGACGTTGCAAAGATGCTGTACAGTCGTGACCAAGAAGGCAAGTTGCGATGAACAGTAAAGTAGAAGAATGGAGAAGGGGTCCACGAGACCAGAGCCAAGCTGTAGGTTGAGAAGATCTTGTCTGTGCTCACCTGCTAACTCGCTTGGCTTGGGAGCGAGTACTGCACAGTACAGTGTTCGTGGGCTCGAACCCCGCGCTGGGAAGGGTTATACAGTACACACAGTACAGTGCTCTACCGTGGCTGGTTGGGCGCCCAATGCGGGTTAAGGCTCACTCTCGCCTACACATCCATAATGGCTTCCACCTCACCGGCCTCTGCGTGTGCACACTTGTCGCGTTCATGAGCTCGCACTCATTAGTGGCTGCATTCTGACACGGCCGAGATACTGAACCCAAGCCCTCCATCACGTCCCCCCAAAGGTCTAACAGCAGCTAATTTTCCTTCCGAGAATCTTTCTCTCCGAGTTCCGCGCGGGAAGCCGATACAGTAAAGGCCAAATTGCAACCTATTCTTCCTCGCGTTGTGGCATGTGGCCTCATCGGGGGATTGACAACCGTCCTCGCTATTGCACCACGTCTTCTTCCGACATAGCTATTCTTCTTCTCGACCTCTCACATCATCTTCACCCTTGAACGTTACAGTGCGAGACAATATGAAGCTCAACAAGCTCAAAGTCAGACCGAAAAAGGACGCGGCCGCCGCGCCATGCGCAGCAGAGTTTGCTACCATGCTCGCATGTTGGGCCTCCTCCAATGATCTCAACAACGTAGCCGCTTGCAGAGACTCGGCAAAGGCTCTCCAGGAATGCATGGCTAGCAGGGTAAGTCTTCCTCCCGCATTGTTCTTCCACTAATGCATGAGCACATCTTTTGCAGCCCCGGGACAACGTCGCTCCGAGGGCCAGCGGGCCCGCCCGACCGATTGCTTTCTGTCTCCGTTGCACTCACGTTCCATGACGCACCGACATGTTGCGACACAATCGACAAGAACACATTACTGAGACCGAATTTTGCTCTTCTTTCACCATCGCAGAAACCGAGAGGAGGTGTATCAAAGCCCACCATCAACTACCACCTCGCCCGTCTTTCCAAGCAGATCTGATCCAGCATCAGGGATGCTCAACTTCTCACCTGCGCTGACAAGAGACTGTCTCACCATTTTCCCACCATGATCCGAACTCTCGACACCACGAGATCACGATGGGAGCTGAATCCACTGCGAAGACGTCTACGCTCGAACTTGACATTTATCTTTCTCTCCGTAATGATGGGATCACAACACCCAGTACATGAAGAGAGAAAGTGGGAGACGGATAGAAGCACACTGGACTCAGCATTGCCTCACTCACTACCACTTTGTTTCTCCAAGAAACCTCCAGGAATCCAAAAGCGCTATTCGACCTAGGCCACCATGCCTCAGCGCACTCTCAAACTTTTCCTCCGCATTCTCTACGTTCATCGGCTTCTCTATATATCTGTACACTACGCATCGGCTTTCAATTGCATCATACACAACATCTGGACCCTGCGCTCTCTACCACTTTCCTTAAAACTCAACAGCGCGGAACAACACCGACAACAAAGACTCCGAGTGATCAAAGGAATACCATTTCGACACTAGTATACATTCAGAATACAGATAGGATCAGGGTATGGGAACGGAAGGCGTGGACATAAAGACTCAAACAAAAAAAAGGTGGCAGGAGAACCCCGTGTATGTAACCTGGCTCGGAGGATTTCGGAAGAAGAGCTAAGACGAACATATGATGTATGCGGCGTTCAGCTGTCGAATGTCTCGATGGTCTCGATAAAGGCCTTGCTGAGGGAACCGATGGTGGGGTCAGTCTCGATACAGTCGAGGATCTGGAGGGACATTGCTTCTGCGTCGACGTCGCCGTAGATCTTGTCGACCTTGACGCTGTCGGCGAGGAGGATGGAGCGGTTCTCGCCGGCGCCTTTTAGATCCGAGGTAGCTGTGATCACGATCTTGCTGCGCTTGTTGGGCAGGAGGATCGAGGCCTGGAGCATCACCTCGCTCTCGACATCCAAGTCAAACGAAGCAGAAGAAGCAGCCGAAGAAGAAGATGAAGACGTCGTCACGGTTCCCGCTGATGCTCGCGCGGCGGCCTTGGCAGGGAGAAGCTGGACAGGGAATCGACAGCGCAGATGTTCGAGCTCAGCAAGCAGAATGCGCTGTCGAATGAGTGTCTGCGAGATCTTTCGCAGGATCACAAGTCCATCCTGTGCCACGCCGTCGGCAAAGTCGGCATCAAAGTCCCGCTGGAGGATCTCGACGCTTAGCTTGCGCACCGTATTGGTGCCAGCCTCGGTTGTTCGCGTGTTTTTCTGCTTGAGCTTGATGCGAGACACTCGCGCCGAGGCTGTTGCGGAAGGTCCAAAAGCACCATTCAGAGTCATGGCCACCTGCAGCCAGCCATCGAGCACAAGCACCACCTCCTTGGCGTCTCCGTGTGCCGCCGACTGCTGCTGCTGCTGCTCGTCGTTCTCATCGGCATCAGGCTGACCTTCGAAGCCATTGTCAAGCACTCGAACGAGGTGCAGCTTCTCGAGGTTGCGAATCTCGCGTAGCAAGCGGCCTGCTTCTCCACGAGTGTAGCCCTGGATCTGGTCGACGGTGGCATGTGCCTTGTCGACCATCTCCTGCGCCACCGCCATCCTTTCACGGTTCTCTTCCAGGCGCATCAAAAGTCGCTGGTGCTGCTCCTCAACATCCAAGAGCTTGCCCCGCATCGACTCGAGCACCTCGTGCTGCTCTTCAATGCTCGAGTAGAGTCCCCTGAGCTCGTCGGCATCGCACGTCTCGATCTCGGCCTGTCGCGTCTTTGCCGAGGCCAGGTCCGCCTTGAGTTGAGCATGTTTGGCACGGAGGACCGGAAGCAGCTCTTGCTGAAGTTGCTGGCGCTTGGTCGTGACAATGTGCAGATCGCACTGCAGTCGCCCGTGGTACGCCTGCAGAGTCTGGATCATCTCCTGATCAAACTCCTTGTCCAATCGCCACCCGTAGTAGTCGGCACACACAAGCGCACGCGCCGCCTGCTTCTGCAGCTTGAACTGCGCCTCCATCTCCATCTTTTCCTCTTCGTTTTGCAGACCCATGATCTCGCGCACAAAGTCGGGAGGCGCATCGTAGAACGCCTGCTCCATCTCGACCATCTTTTCTCGCCCGTCGTCCACCTGCTCCTTGATCTCGCGGCATGCGTCTCGGAGCGCCTCGAGTTGCGGCACGGATCCACACGCCGCTTTGACCAGACGCATCATGGCAACGGGCAAGTGAGATCCACCGATAGCAGGGTTCTTCTGGTCGTCGTCCTCCACCTGCGCCTGCGTGTGCTCATCCTCCGTCTTGGTGGGAGGAGGCACTGGCCGACGTCTCGAAGCATTCATGTCGTCGTTGAAGTGGACACCCACAAAGCCGAGGAAGTCGTTGAGCGGCATTTGAACGGGCACGTGGGCAAGGTGGTCATTGCTGTAGTCATCGAAGCTCTCGACACCGGCGCCGATATCTGATCCCGACATGTTGGCACCGACGGCAAAGGAAGCATCTTGTGTGTCTCCGCTCTCGGAGCTGCGGGCGCCGCCAGATTCGACCGCCGAGTGGAACGAGTCGTTGGTGGCGGCCGAAGACAAGTCTGGCAGGATCGCTGCGACGAGGGAGGAGCGACCGGCACGTCGTCGAGGGCTAGCGTGCGCACCGTTTGCCCGCATTGGCGAGGAGGTGCCATTAGCGACAGGCCACGTGACGCCCATTGATGCACCTCCCAGCGACTTGCGATCCCGCTGGGCCATGACTGCACGTGCAAACTTGGATGCTGGTGACGGGCTGACCTTCTGAGCTGAGCGCGAAAGGCCCGCTGCGGAAAGGTTGGCCGCCGTCAATGGCGTTGATGGAGCCTCGTCCGACGGAGCGACAGGGTTGATCGATTGCACACGTCTGGCTGGCGAGTGAATATAGCTGGGAGAGGCCACACCGCCGATGATGGATCGGCGGAACGAGGTCAGGGCTGCTGCGTGGCCGTTTGCTGGTGTTGCTGCAGAGCTTGGTTGGGTCGGCGCTCCCGGCATGCCGATGCGTTGGGCGGGCGAGCGGTTCGGGCTGTCAAGCGCCGCCATGCCGCCACGCAGAGACTGACGGAACTTGCTTGGCGAGCGAGGGACAGCTGGTTGGAATGGACTCGGCGCGCCCGTGCCGAGCTTGGGCTTGTTCGGCGTGGCTGTTGTCTTGACGGGTGAGACCGCCGAGCTGTCGGCGATACCACCCATGGGCACAGTCATGTCCATCGACATAGAGATATCGTCCGACGAAGTGCGCAGTAGCCCTGTCATGCTGGAGCTCTGATCCACGATGTCCATGTCGCTGGAGGTTGGGTTCTTGGAGCGGATGAAGCCCGTGGCTGCTCGCGTCATTTCCATCGTGACAGTCTGATCCTCGCGCACGTCTGAGCCGTCTTCCGATCCGCTGTCAGCACCATCAACGTCAGAGAGGTCGCCGGTGTTGAAGGAAGAAGGGAAGCTGGTCACGATAGTAGTTGTGGCATCGCCGTTGCGCTTTGCCTCGATCTTTGTGGTAATGGCCTTGGTCAACTCCATGCCGTCTTCTTCGTCGTTGTCGTCCTCATCGTCACTGTTGTCGGTGACGTATGATTCATTGACGTTGAGATTCTGCGTCAACTCCATTGTAACTGTCTGATCGAGATTCATGTCTGACGAGTCGGCAGGCCTATCGTCGAGTGACATTGACATGTCGCTGTCGTCGGAGCTCGGCTGCAGACGGGCACGTGCGTTATCGGAGCGGTTTGGTTCATTGCCGCTGCTGCTGCTTCGTCGTCGCTTGAGCGCCGGCTCGGACGGCATGGATTGCGTCATGTCCATCTGGTCTGACTCGTCTCCCGCAGCCGGAGGTCGACTGATGGTGTCTGCCGAGTCTTCGGCGTCGTCCTCATCTTGGTCGTCTTCGAGCGATCGTTTCCCGATGGAGCCGTAATTACCAGTCATCTGCATGCTGACCGTGTCCTCGTCGTGTTCGATGACACTGTCGTCACCCGTGGCGTCACCGCTGGTGTCCATGGTGGAGTCGTCGTGCGGGAGCGATGCAGCGATGGAAGCAGCAAGCGAGCGGCCCGTGAGCTCGATCGTGGATCCGTCCAAGTCCATGTCTGAATCGTCCTCGTCGTCACTGCTGCTCTCACTCTCGCTCTCGGACTCGTCACGAGTCTGGACGAAGGACGCAAACCCAATACTGGCTATGGAAGAGCTGGCGGGCGTGGAAGGCGGCGAGACGTCTTCTCTTCGGAGGCTCTGCATCCGGAGCGTAGGCTCATCTCGTGCAAACTCGGTCTTCTCCTGCCTCGAGCTGAACGTGACTCGGCGCTTCGGTCGAATTACCTGTGTCACCGAAGCACGTTGGTCGGCCCGCTGTGAGGATGATGCGGCAGGATAGCTAATTGTGTGATTGGAGTCGCGTGTTCGGCTGCTCGAGAGAGCTGACATGGACGAGCGAGCATGGGACGCGCCTGCAACGCCGGCCTTGACGCTCGCACTGGGAGCCGAATTGGACGCGGCACTTTGTGTCTGCGGCTTGCTGAGCTGTGCAATCTGCTCGCTCAGCGGTGGCATTGACAGACCCTTGCGCGACTCCGGGCTTGGCACTAGGCCGGTGGGGCTGAGGAAAACCTGGGGCACTTGTCGGATGGCGCTCTTTCGCGGAGCTGGTGCATTGCGTCGGCTGGTGGCGGGAACCCTCGCGCTATTGTCCGTATTTGCCTTTGAGCTGGACTCTCTGAGTAGATTGTCGAGCTCTGGACCGCCGACTGAGGCTGCACGTTTCTTCGAGATGGCCTTCTCCTTGGCCGAGTTCATGGTGTCTTCTTTGGCGACGAGGCGCGCCGAATGGTTGCTGGTATTCTCCTTCACCGCGGCATTACTGAGCGACGTGGACGAAGACTTTGTGGTCATCGAGGATCCACCGAGCTGTATGCCTCCCGAGCCAACACCTGCGAGAGACGTGCGTGACCGCGGCGATCTACGCGGCTTGAGGGGTGAGGGCATCGTGATGGGGCTTTGACCGGGACCGACTGGTCAGTCCGGAATATTGGTCGACACCGGAGCCTATGCAGAGCTCGACCGACACGACAGACGTCTGAGCTGGTGGTAAAGAGACGACGTGGTTGGAGGTACAAGATGTGATAACAGGCTGATCGAGATGGTAATGCAAAGGAGCGAGCAAGGCATGTGTTGAACTTGACCGCATAAAACCAAGCAAGGATGTCCTTGATCTGACGCGCATGGCATGTCGAATACTCATTTCCTGCTGCTGGTAATGTGTCTCCTCAACGGGCGGAGTTGGCGTAGCTGTCGCGTCGGTGGCTGGTACTGTAATTTACCAAATACGCAAGTCAACGTTACACCAGCCATGGGAGAACAACACCTCGACGTACAGCGCGGTGTCACAGCGTCACAGCTCCCTCTTTGTCAAAGTCGCGATTTTCTCGTTCACGTGACTGGCTCGCACATTTTGACACTTTCACCGCTGGGACCGTTCGTCCATGCTGCATTTCGTTTTGCCATCACAATCTCGACGTCAAGTCACACCGACTCTTGGCACAAGGTTGCGGACTACGCCGAGAATGACGTGACTGGTCAGATGCCACTTTGTGACATAACGGCGAAGCAATCCTCGGCGGGCCAGGTGGACAAGGTTACTATGCCGACAGGAGCACGGCGCCACCTGCCGCTTGACAGTCTGCGGTACTGTTCGGCGCCCATGGTGAACCAGTCCGACCTGCCGTTCCGGCTGCAAACTGTGAGAAACGGGGCTACATCGGTGTGGACACAGATGTATCTAGCCTCGGAGCTCACTTCGAACCAAGAGACTCTCGAGATTCTGCTCAAGAGCCTGGAGCTTGGCCGACAGTCGCCACACAATCGCCGAATCGATACTGGCGACAGTGCTCCTCAGATTGTACAGCTGGCTGCGAACGATCCTGACGAGCTGGTAAAGGCAGCCAGACAAGTGGCACACCTAGCCGATGCCATCGATCTTAATCTCGGTTGTCCACAGCATCACGCACAAGTTGGTGGCTACGGCGCCTATCTGCTTTCCAAACAGCACTGGCCCCAAGTGGAGCGACTTGTAGAGTCGCTGTCCGAATCAGTTGACATTCCTGTGACGACCAAAATTAGACTCACGGTTCCAAAAGAGCAGACACCTGAGCTCGCCGTTCGGCTCAGTCGAGCTGGAAGCAGCCTTGTGACGTTGCATCCTCGATTTGCTTCGTCGGTGCGCAGGAGAAAAGGCCTAGCTGATCTCGAAGCCGTCCAAGACGTCACCCTGGCCCTCAAAGACCACGGCTTGCTTCGAAGCGAGACTCTTCCTAGCGGACAAACGGCTGTGGTGAGCAACGGAAACGTCCGATTCGCCGCGGATATCCCGGCCAACCTTCGGATCACCCATGCTTCGGGCGTCATGGTCGGAGAGACTCTGCTCGACAATCCCGCCCTATTCCATAGCCTCCACGACCAGCATCGCACGGAAGAGAAAGGCTGCAAATCACTGCACTCGTCAATCCCGGTCCCAAGCTCAAACCCAAGCTCCGTGGAAATGGCGAAAGAGTACCTCGATCTCCGAGCCGAGTACAATGCCTTCGAATCACCCGTCAAGGTCGCAAAGCAACATCTCACTTCCATTCTCTGCTCGCCACTCTTACTCCTGCCCCAATCAGCCTCCTCGATCCAACGAGAAGCAGATCATCTAGACGTAGGTGAACGAGAACAACAAGTCCATCTCGCCGAGCTCCATCGTCAACGCACCGCGACAATGTCTCGAATCAAAAGCATCCAGTCCGAACAGGATCTCGCCGACTTTCATCACTCACTCTTGTAACAACAGCAGCATTAGCCACCACAGTATTCGAGGACGTCCCTCTGTTCCACGGCATGTATTTGTACCACCTTTCATTTTCCGTGCTAGATCCAAGATCCTCTTATCATCGCACATCAAAGAACACGACACAGTGATCCATGAATCATCAGTAAGGTCGCAGTTGCAGAAACAGTGTGATCGTGTGCAAGTAGAATGCTTTTCTTCTGGTAACGGAATCCAACATGGAGACAGAGAGAAACAGGGATTACCAGTGTGGATTTGAGCGGAACAAATGAAAGACCACGGCCATCAAGGATAGTAGGCAGGAGTGCGCCCGCCGTCTGCCATCGGGTTGTATGCTGGCGTGCGGCCACCATCTGCCATTGGGTTGTAGGCTGGTGTCTTTCCGCCGTCTGCCATGGGGTTGTAGGCGGGGGTCTTGCCGCCGTCTGCATATGGGTTGTATGCTGGCGTCTTGCCCCCGTCCGCCGAGTATGGGTTGTACGACGATGCACCCGCCGATGACGAGCCGTAGCCGTAGCCCCTAGCGCCACCCGCTGTCGCGGTGGAGGCGGACTGCGAGTAGCTGTCCCAGGCCGAGCCTCCGGCCGTAGAGCCGTATGACGCACCCGCTGCAACGGGCTGCGATCCACCGTACGGGTTGTATCCGCCTCCGTTTGCAGGCCCCACCATTGAGCTGCCAGACGAGGACGAATATGGGTTGGTCGACATGTTGCCCATTCCTGAGCCCATGGCGTTGTAGCCTCCTCGGTTCGGAATCTGCGATCCTCCACCGCCACCTCCTCCGCCACCGCCCGAAGAGGTCAGCTTGGAGCTGCGGCCTGTAATCGGATCCTTGGCCACGAGCCAATCCAGGCTTACCGTGATCGGCTTCGACATCGAGGTCAGCTCGATACGAGCTGTGTTGCCAGTCGTCTCCGTAATGCGTCCACGGTAGGTCTTGTAGGGTCCCTTGATGATGGCAACATCCTTGCCCTTGTGAACGTCACGTCCGCCGAATCGACGAACACCCTCGACTCGCACATCGTTGGCACCTCCACGACCGCCGCCCTCGCCACCACCCACCAGTCCGGCCAGTGCGGGATTCATCTTGGACAGGTCGCTGTCCTTCTTGGATTTGGCCGAAACACTCTTGGGTGCGAGCGGCTCGAGGTTGCGCGTGCGCGCAATAAAGACGCCGCCGTTCTCGGTGTATTCGCGATTGTGCAGGAAGGCAATCATGCTCTGGTATACGTGCACCACTTGGCCTTGTCGCATGCGAGAGAAGGGACCCGCCACCTCCTTGACCATGTCACCCGCACGGATCTCGTTGCCGTCGCGGTCGAGACCAAACGCACGCGTGGTATCCTTCTTGTTGCTGATTTGATGTGGCTTGACGCTGACCACCTGTCCCGTCTGGTCGAGCACCTTGAAGCTCTCGCGCTCGATGTTGAAGATGATACCGACCGTCGAGGCATCCAGCTGGACCAGGTTGTGCAGCTCATAGCCCTTGATCACATTCACACCGGAACCCACCTCGGCGGCCTGTCGGATATCCTTGGAGAATACCGAGACCTCCTGCATCGACAGATCCGAGAGGAACGTTGTGACGTTGTCCTCCACCTTGACAACGAGACCCGTCTCGTCGGCGTGCTTGCCCGACATGACCTTGATGTGATCTCCTGGCTTGAAGCGCTTGCGCACGCTACGTGCTGGCACCTCGACGATCTGGTCCATCAGGTCCTCGTGCTCTAGCTGAATGGTGATCACCTCGCCATTGATCGCCTTGACGATACCGTAGACGCCAGCCTGCTCACCCTCAAAGATCTCCACCTGGTCCTTGGGCTGGATAAGTGCTTCAGTCGCCTTCTTGCTCGCATCGGCGATGAGGCTGAGATCGACCGTGCCAGACTTGAGGAGACCGTCCTCAGTGGCGCGCTCACCCGCAAAACGAGTGATTTCGTCGAGCGTCGGATTGACATTCTCGGTGATGATACCCGTGACGCGAACGTCCTTCTCGAGGTAGCCGTCGCGGTAGCTGTCGCTCTGGAAGATCCAGGTGCTGCCTCGCTTGATGGGCGTCTCGCGCGGATAGGCCTTTTGCACCTCTTCGGGATTGAAGAATCGCTGCGGTGGACGGAAGGCTACGGCTGCTGACGACGAACCTGCGCCCTTCTTGCGCTTGCGGCCGAGGCTGTCGGTGAAGAGGCCGCTGTCCTTGGGGCTGAGATCGATTCGTGGAATCATCTTGAGACCAACTGACTCGCCGTTCTCGCTGACGTCGAGGACCTGGGCCAAGTCGCCGGCGTACTTGCCACGCTTGATGCGCACCCATCCACCGGTTTGAATCTCGTTTTGAATCTTTTGCAGCTTGAGCAGGTCTGCCATCTCGGAGATGGGCACAAGGTAGAGTGAGCTTGCCTGACGCGCGTAGACACCGGCCAGGCCAATGCACGCCTTGACCACGTCGTCGGCGCGTCTTGCCTCGACGTAGATCTTGCCTGGAATGGTGTCTCGACAAAAGGCCGAAATGATGCGCATGGGACTCGATGTGAAGCCGTCGTTGAGGAACTTGCGCACCAACGTCATGACGATGGCCTGCTCTCGGCCTGGCTTGCACGGTACGCCCCACAGACTCGGATCCTCGACCGAGGGCATCAGCAGACGCTGTGGCACCTCGGCATAGTCGGAGGCCGCGGAGTACCGCGCAGAGCGGCCGTATCGCTGACGAAGATCCTCTGCAATCTGCTCTGCGTTCAAGTCTTCCTCTTGGCGTCGGAAGCGGTCGAGACGCTGGTTGTCGGCAGCGGCGCGACGCTGGAACTCTTCTGTGTCATCCGGCACGTCCTCCTCAATAAAGCCGTCCTCGCGCGCCAGCTCCTCTTCTTCGTCATCCAGATCCTCCTCGTCATCGTCAACTTCTGCTTCGACATCGAGGAAGCGGTTACGTCGCTGCTTCTTTGCACGTCTGCGATTGCCACGGCGATCCCGGCCGCCCTCCTCGTCTTCATCTTCTTCGTCGTCCTCATCCTCGTCATCGTCGTCCTCATCGTCGTCGTCGTCCTCTTCATCATCATCATCATCATCTTCGTCGTCTTCGGCAAAGGGGTCGATCTTGGGTCTATCGTTGCCACCTTTCGCCTTGAGATCGTCCCGGCGACGTTCTGGTGTGATGTCGTCGTTGTCGGAGCCCCGCGGAGCCGGCGCCCGGGAGCCTTCGCGCTTCAGATCCATGTCGCTGTCCATGTTGTGGAGCTACTGTAGGTTGTGCAGTGCTATGTGTATGATCACGACTACTCAATGCAGATCCAAGACTGGGCCGAGAGAAGACAGCGTCGAGCCAAGGGGGGTGGCCTGTGGTTGCTCTCTCCCTAGACGTGAGAAGAGGCTGGTACGCCTAGGTGTACTGGCTATCCCACGGGCCGATCGTGACGAGTGCTCAGAGGTGTGCGAGATGGAGCGCTGGCGGCGGATTGACCTTCTTGGGCGGCTGAGCCTGGTGCGGTAGAGGGTGGGCGATGACGGTCAGAAACAAGCGGTCACGAGGATCAGGGTTCGTGGTCACAAATATTGACGACGACCGCAAGATTGTTGCCGTAGTAACCCTGGCTGCAATAATGGTCTCGGTGGAGTGCCGATTCTGCTGCCACTACAGTACTGTACTGTATTGCACTGTGGTAGACCAGGGTCGCGCCTCTTGCTTGTCATGGCCGGGGCGCGAGAGACGGCGCAGCGCGCAACTTCCTCCTCCATGTCGCCAGTCAAGTCAGAATTCCAAATCTGCTGGAATTTCAATGATCGATCGGGCTTATCCTCGTTTATCCCTCATCGGTGATCCTACAAGCGTCAGTACAACACCCATCCTGCCCGCCCACCGCCTTCGAAATTTTTCGGAAGGCGAGCCAGGCACGCCCAGGGTGACAAAGAAAAAAGGTTGACGGTCAAACGGCAGAGCCCACTCAGGTCTGCACTACAGCATATTGCCGTTCAGACGCTCAGCCTCTCACCTTACTGTGCTGTTCATACCGCTCATGTCTTTCTGGTCTTATTTACCGATCGACATGTCTTCTTAGCTGGTAAACCGTCTGACACTGAATAGTTGATGATAGTGGAGATGTCATGAAGAGCACTTGCTGAGGTAGATGCCGGGAGACTTTTTTCGGGTCCCATCTCAGGGACAGGGACAAATATTGACTAAGCCGAGAGGCTCTGTAGGAGTCGGAAGCGGTCGCCTACACGTCTTGACTTCTTCTAATTTTTTGGTTGGCAGTCTGACGGGCGGCAGGCATCGCAGCGCAGCGCATGGGCTGCATACGACCCAAGCGTCGAGCGCACCACTTCTTCCAATTAATCGTTGCAGGCTGCTCGCAGATTCCACAGCCGTGGCCGCCACTACAGAGTACTGTACCCTGACCTGCTCTGTGGATCGTCCTCCTCTTCCATCTCCACCTTTCCATCCTATATCCCTTCATCTCTCTTGGATTCATTATACTTTGCTGCTTGCAACAATGAGTCTTCTCCGAACCCAGGCTCCTCGCTCTGTGGCCCGCTCGCTGGCCGCCAGCAAGTCGGTCGCGGCTGCCCCCGTTGCTGCCCGATCGTTTGCGACCCGCACCAACACCACCAGCCTCTCGTCGACCCTGGCCAGCCGTGCCCGTGTCTGCGCTGCTAAGCTTCCCCGCGTCGCCATCGCTTCGCAGGTCCGCACTTACGCCGCCGAGTCTGGCAAGTTCGAGCGAACCAAGCCCCACATGAACATCGGCACCATCGGCCACGTTGACCACGGCAAGACCACCCTCACTGCCGCCATCACCAAGACTCTGCACGAGGCTCAGGGTACCGGCAAGTTTGTCGACTATGCCTCCATCGACAAGGCACCCGAGGAGCGTGCCCGTGGTATCACCATCTCCACCGCCCACGTCGAGTACGAAACCGGCAACCGCCACTACGCGCACGTCGACTGCCCCGGTCACGCCGATTACATTCGAAACATGATCACCGGTGCTGCCCAGATGGACGGTGCCATCATCGTCGTGTCTGCTCCCGATGGTCAGATGCCCCAGACCCGTGAGCACCTGCTCCTCGCCAAGCAGGTTGGTATCAAGAAGCTCGTCGTCTTCATCAACAAGGTCGACCAGATCGACGACCCCGAGATGCTCGAGCTCGTCGAGATGGAGATGCGTGACCTCCTCTCCACCTACGGCTTCGACGGTGAGAACACCCCCATCGTCTCTGGCTCTGCCCTCGCTGCTCTCGAGAGCCGTGACCCCGAGGTTGGCACCCAGGCCATCCTCAAGCTGATGGAGGAGACCGACAAGTGGCTCGACCTTCCCCCTCGTGACCTCGAGAAGCCCTTCCTCATGCCCGTCGAGGACGTCTTCTCCATTCCTGGCCGTGGTACCGTCGTCACCGGCCGTGTCGAGCGAGGCACCATCAACAAGGGTGCCGAAGTCGAGATCCTCGGTCTCGGCAACACCTTCAAGACCACCCTCACCGGTATTGAGATGTTCCACAAGCAGCTCGACCAGGGTATGGCCGGTGACAACATGGGTGCCCTGCTCCGAGGTGTTAAGCGTGAGCAGGTCAAGCGTGGCCAGGTCATGATCGTGCCCGGCTCCATCAAGCCCGTCAAGAAGTTCCGTGCTCAGATCTACATTCTCAAGAAGGAGGAGGGCGGTCGATACACCCCCTTCATGAACAACTACCGTCCCCAGCTCTTCATCCGAACCGCCGACGTCACCGTCTCTCTCACCCACCCCCCTGGCACCGAGGACGCCGACGAGAAGATGGTCATGCCCGGTGACAACGTCGAGCTCGACGGCGAACTCGTCCACGACATTGCCCTCGAAGAGGGCTCCCGTTTCACCCTCCGTGAAGGTGGCAAGACTGTCGGCACCGGTATCGTCACCAAGATCCAGGGCTAAATAAACACTCTTAGACCACAACGGAACCTCACTTCCTCGCCAATAACCCAGAATCCTCCAACATAAAATCACGAGAACGCTTTGAGCGGTCCGCCTCTCCGTCTCTCAAATCTTGTACAACTATTCACTCTGCATCCCTCTCTATCTCTAATGCCAACTGTGCATGTCTATGTCTCTTGCCTCTAGAATCCTTTCACTTGTTTCACCACTGCGCCTCGACTTTGCATCTAGACACCGCTCAACCGATCACTTGACTGTGCGCGCATGTGGCACAGAGCAAGGCAGGAAGCGTAGGAGAAGGTATGGTAGTGGTATTATCGAGTTGCGTGTGGTCAGTAGATTGGAAATATGGTCCATCCATCGCCAACCTGTTTGTTGCGATTGATGGTGTCCCAATCTATTCGGATTGAATCATGGGAGTGGCGGTTTGGCATGTCTGGTGTGAGTTGGTGTTGTTGTTGGTTTTCTTGTAGCACAGGGACGCCGAGGAGGACAGCACATGCCAAGCAGAGGGTGGTAAGGTGTTCATCGATGCCCTCTACAGCAATATTCGATCCGGTGGGACTCTTGCTGCGGAGCGGGAGCGTTGGAGCTGAAGTGGCTGTTTCTGACGGCTGTGGAGGCAGGCGCACGTTCGAACCACCAAGAATGCCAATTTGCGCCTTTCGAGAGTTGCAGGCGAAGCACTTGCCTTGCCGAGTGCGTAGCAGGCTTTCGTGCAGACGTTGATTGCGGCTTCGCTCTGCAACGAATGCGCTCAGCTGCATCCGTTCGGTTCCTATTAACGTAGGTGCAGCTGTGCTCTTGTAGATGAATGGCGAATACCCTTCCGATGCAAGAATCCGGTGTCCAATGCTGTAATTGTCCGTCCGAGCAGCATTGAATCGCAGCATCGCCCGATTCGACAACCACGTCACTCGGGGAAACGGCAGCGCATCCAGATCCGACAGATCCGAGCCGGAAGGATCAGCCGTGTCGACTGAGCCGGGCTCTGTGTTGGACTTTGCGTCCACATTGACACGAGACTGTGCTGCAGCTAGAAACTCTGCTTCTGCTGGACGAAGCTGTCGGATCTGCTCGATCATAAAGCAATGCACGCAATCGCCCTGGTGCAGGAGCCAGTAAGGCTGTCCTACACGCAGGGGAGGCAGCTCGTCGAAGCTCATTCGCATGTCTCCCCCAATGCTTACCTCTCGAAGTGCCGAGTCGGTGTTCCCCGACTCGGCAATCCAGTCGACGATCTGCGTGGCGAGATCTTGCTCCCACATGTTTTCTCCGTGTCGCAGGCCATAGCCATAGAGCTTGCCTTCAATCAGAGCAACGGCATCGGTCTGCCTGCGTTGGCCCGTGAATCGACTGAGGAGCGGATTGTGATCTTCGATGTCGATCAGGTCATCAATGCCAAAGTCCAATGCGTTCTGCTCGGAACGCCCCGTCGTACCAGAACTCCGACGCTGGCGCTTGCGGACTTGTTTAGCGAGGCGAGATTGCCAGTTCAATCGCTCAGGCTGCTCGTCGGACCAACACAGCAGTGACTGTCGAAGTACGTCGAGCGGCTGATCCGAAAGGACCTCTATCGTTTGAGATCGGCGCAGTCCCCCTGGGCCTTCGCCCGCGACTCGCTTCACTGAGCTCTGTGACTGTGCGATCGCGCTTCGTGACGACGGAAACGGGTCACCAGCTGCCGTTGAGCCATGCTCGTGGGTGGTCGTCACAGGGTCCGCGTCTCCTGCCTCTGGCTCCACTGCACTGCTGAAAAAGGAGATCGTCAAAACACAGCGATGATCTCGAGCCGTGGTCGAGTGCGCTTTTTGGCTTTTTGAAGCTTCTCTTGGGGCATGTGATAGCTGCAAAGCTGTTCGAATCTGAGCTGGTGTGAAAGGCCGTTCGAGATTGTTGAGCAATTTGGGCTTTTGCCGCTGGACGTAGACCATGAGCTGCCGCTCGCTGAAATGGAAGGCACTTGGCAGCAGCCGGTCCATGTCCTGAAGCAGGGCCTCTCGTTCCGCGCGAATGTGGTTGCTCTCCTGCATAGATTCTAGGGAGGATGACTCGGCCCTTGCTCGTGCGGGGGTCTTGCGCCTCTTCGTTGGACGGGCGTTGTCTTCTGGATCGTCGTTTGCACCGTCTTCTTCCGATGCGTCAGAGTCTGATGCATGTGCTGAAGCTTCTGCATACGCATCGAGTGTCAATGATGGATTGTGCGAGTCTTTGCGCAGCTCTGCCGTGGCGTTCGACGCCAGCTCGTTGCGAAACGGCCGAGACAGCCGCGACCACGACTGCCATCGCTCCCGGACAGCGACCGAGAAGTTCTCGTCGAGTACCCTGCCCCGGATGGCACCATTGATTCGTGCGAGGGAAGACTCGACGTCTGGGCCCTCCTGATCGTTTCGGCATTGCTGCCAAAGATCCACAAGGCTCTTTAGCTCTTCGGGCCGTCGGTCGAGCCGCAGCGAAGAGAGCGGCACTGGCTCCGACGCGTATGCCTGCGAAGCTGCGCGGCGTTCTTGCGCCCGATGCATTCCAGAAGCTAGATGAGCTTTGCTGCCGTCATCCGTGTGACCACGACACAACAAGGCGCCAAAAGAAGTGATGGTAAGCCTGTGAGACTGCAACGTGGTCACCACCCCAAATGAAAACTCTTCGGAAGCGTCAATACACCTAGTGACTGTTGGCAATTGGACCCTGAAGAGCCTACTCGGATGGTCCGCGGACGTGAGCCCGGGTGGAGGCCAATTTCGAAAAATCACATGCAAGCCTGTGACTTGCGGAAAAGGTTAAAAAAAGTGAGGAAGCCTAATTACCCATTCCGTCTGGTTTGACGACTGCAATAATCTTCTGCCCTGCCTCTTTCATCCAACCATCTTTCATCGACCTACTTTGTCAATACAGCAGCAGTGTTTCAGCATGATTGTTGGAACAAGAATGCCATAGTCAGCTCAAGCATGAGCGGAGAGCAATGTAGCACGGCGGCAGCCCGAGCAAGTCCGCCAGGACCATTTCGCCAAGTCGAGTTCAGCACGGATGCAGCAAGGAAAGGGTCTGATAGGGCCCATATCTGTCCATTCGAGGGCTGCGGCAAATCATACACGAAGCCGGTCAAACTTGCGCAGCATGTTCGCTCACATACTGGAGAGAGGCCCTTTGTCTGCGACCACGAGGGGTGCGGTGCAAGCTACATGCGCAATGAGCATCTCAAGGCACATAAACGTAGGCATCAGAGCTCCGAGGACAAGCCGTTTAAATGTTCTGAAGCCGGATGTGGCATGGCCTTCTGGACTATGAGCCAGCTCAAGAATCACACGACAGCCTGTCACCTGGATGATGCTGCCTCTCTGTCGACGCTCAACGGCGCTCACGACTACGCCTGCACTGAAGCAGGATGCCATCACGCCTTCCACAAGCGAAAACACCTTCGTCAACATATACGGCAAGAGCACTCCGACTCTCCATTCACGTCGTCCACGCAGCTTACAAAGACCGCGCTCGAGAGTGATGCAGCTCACGACGCTGAAAATGCCCCGTTGCCATTCCCCTGTAGTCATCCGGGCTGCAGCATGCGCTTTTCGACCAATGCCAAGCGCCAAGCACACTCCAAGGTGCACCAAGATGGTCGTTATACCTGTGCCATGGAGCACAGACTGCCTCAGACCTGCGCCAATGGCGGCATTACTGCTGACGGCGGACATGCAGGAGAGGGCCAGCCCCCCCATGTGTACACATTCTCGAATTGGTCTTCTTTACAGGCTCACATGAAGGAGATGCATCCACCAATCTGTCCCTGGCCTGGCTGCGGCAAGCAATTTTCCCGGCAGGACAATTTGCGTGCACACTATCGTCGCCACGAGGCTCGCAAACTGCGACTGGAGATGGAAAATCGAGTGGCCGAGATGGGCCAGGAAGCTAAGCTTAACTACCGCCGCGCCTGCTCGTCGGACGATAGCGAGAGCTCGTCCGAAGCGGACGCTGACGTCGACTTCGATGGCATGGGCGATGGCGATTCTCGTTTAGGCTTCACAGCACCACCGAAAGACGACTTCTTTGAGCCAACGCTTGAACACCTGGCAGACAGACAACACAGCGAAGCCAAGCTGTCTCAGGAAGAGCTGATGCGACGAGCGACTGATCTTGCGCGGACGCGACCGAGGCGAGGAGGTATCTTTAAGAATCTCAGCTCGCCTGCACTCAGCATCAGCGGCGGCATGACGGCATCCGAAGGCGGTCTCAGTGACTCGCATCACGGCACTTCAGCGTCAGGTACGGCCATCAGCACCTCGGCAGGTCCGTATAGGTGCTCGTGGAATGGCTGCAGCAAGATGTTTGTACGCAAGTCGGCGCTTTCGATTCACGTGCGTACAGCGCATCTGGGTGAAAAGCCATTCGAGTGCCAAGCATGTGGGAAACGGTTTGCGCACAAACATCTGGTCTCACGCCATCGAAGGATCTGCACGGGCAGTCGCGATGCCACACCGCCCGTGTTACAAGGCAGCCGCCTCCGCTTCTCAAACTCGCGAACAAATGAGGACACCAACGTCGGAACCATAGACGGAGCCTCTCAATCCGACGACGACAAGAGCGACGAGGTGGAGAGCTCTGAAGATAATAGCGCGGATGGCTGCGAGATGGCCACCAAAGAATCATTGGTTCTGGCGGCACCAGTGCAAGAGCAACCTGATGGCGTCAGGCATCGCCTCTTGGATCTTTTGACCGGTCATGGATATGCTCCCTCGGGCGCCGCTGGTGCCAAACCTGGCCTGAAGCGGATCGCAGCTGACGAGGCTACTCCAGATATGGGCACCAGCAAGCGACGAAAGACGCTACGTGATCGCGTCTTCGAGTGCCCTTGGTCGTCCATACAGCAGTGTGTGCTGTCCGTTGAGGCCAGTACAGACAAAGACATTGATCCAGCGCTTCGCACTACTGAATCGACGCATCAGAAGCAGCAGTGCACGGCAATTCCTTCGCTCGATGATCCGACGCATGGCAGCGAGGATGCGGAAAGTGCTGGCAACCTGCAGCCCTGCAGCTATCGCTTCAAGCGTGTCTATGACCTGCGACGCCATCTCAGAGCACATCACGGCCTCGATCTCGAGGATCGCGAGCTGCGAGCATGGCTCAGATTCCAGCTACAGCAGCATCCCTCCTCTGAAGCTGCCGACGCACAGAAAGACGACATTACCGATCCCCTCTCACATCATTCTTCGTATTGATAGTCTCTCTTCTCTTATTTGTACTTGTACCCGCATACCAAACTTGCATCGTATACTGACCGGCATCAACGGCACACTTGAAGCTATCGGAGATGCTGTGAGGATCCGCCCGACTTGTAGTGATGCTGGGTGAGGTGTCTCTGGTGTCAGTGAAGAGAGACACGAATTCAGAAGTGTTAGAGTAGAGTTTTATCCCTGGCCGTATTTCGTTTGAGGATTTCGATCGGCTCACGCGAAGTTAGTGGACGCAGAGGCCAAAGGGGCAATTACAGCGCGGAGCAGCGATGAATAGTCGCGAAGACTTTTTCAGAAGTGGCTCGCTCGCGCACGATGCAACAGCCAATCAATACCAGCTGCTGCACATGACCTTCGCCTGTTCTCTTTCTCCTTCTCACCCATCCACCATATACCCAACACACACTTCGTGACATCCACACAGAACTTGTCGTCGCGATGTTCTGTGCAATTTCGGGAGAACCGCCCAAGGTTCCGGTCGTGTCGCGAAAGAGCGGCCTCGTGTACGAACAGCGTCTCATCCAAAAGTACATTGACGAAAACGGAAAAGACCCCGTCACTGGCGATGCTCTCGAGACCGACGATCTCGTCGAGATCAAGTCCAGTAAGTAATCATACACTATCTGCCCCCCCAAGACGCCTGGTACTATCCTCTCTTCGGCAGAAGAGAAGCCATCTAGGATGTTCCCATGCTGCACCAGAGACTCAGCCCGGCTGCGCCCAGCATCACTGTACAAATGATGAATTACTTTGCTCAAAAACTACATATCAACTAGAAGCTGTTGATGAGCTCTTCGGAGCAACGACTATATCAAGTCTTCTGATCTTGCGAATCGCTTCTCTTCGTTCTTCTCGAAGAGGGTTGCGTGCATTGGGATGTCTTTGGTTTTTCTCCCCTGCCGGGCATACTCGACTTGCGAAGCCGTTGCGATGGACATTTAAATGCTAACGCCTTGCTTGCTTCGTCTGTACTGCTCTTGTATTGTCCAATAGGTCCAAAATCTGCAGCACCACGACCACCACAACACAGCTCGATCCCATCACTGCTCACTGCGTTGCAAAACGAATACGATGCCATAGTTCTAGAGACATTTACGCTCAAGAAGCACTATGACAACCTGCGACAGGAGCTTGCACATGCGCTCTATGCCAACGACGCGAGCGCACGTGTGATTGCACGGCTACTCAATGAGCGCGACCAAGCCAGAGAGGCGCTGTCCAATATCGAGGGAGCCATCGGCACAGGTCCATCATCCAGTCGCGCTACTGCTCAAGATGTCGAAATGACGGACTCGGCCGAAGCCGCGACAAACGGAGAAAGCAGCGGCGGCAGTAGCAGCGGCCTGTCGGCGTCGGTTGTTGCTCTCATCGACTCTACGTCCCAGGCTCTACAGGTACAGCGCAGGGCCAAGTCGAAACGCAAGGCTCCAGAAGGATACGCGACTGCGGGCGACCTGTCCAGCTTCTCCGAAGTCAAGAGTCTGCCTTCGATGCACAACGCCAAGCCCGCGGGTGTCACTTGCTTGGCTCTCTCTGCCGACGGCAAGGTCCTTGTCACTGGCGGAAACGACAAGAACGTTCAGGTGTACGACCGCTCGGAAGACGTGGTGCTCGCGTCGTTGAAGGGGCATACAAAGCGAATCTCTCGGGTTGCGGTCTCGGGCACATCGGATGCACCCATTGGACCAGACGCAGCTACGGACGAAGAGAACAGCAGCAGCACAACACTTCCCGCACACATTGTCAGCGCAAGCGAGGACGGCAAGATCAAAGTTTGGACACCCTCGGGCGCTACAGGGGCGAAGGCACAGGCGTATGCGCTGCTGCATACGATCGAGACCCATTCGGCCGAGGTCACTGGGCTGGGAATCCATCCATCTGGCAAGTTTATCGGTTCTGCCTGCCGTAATGGCACTCTGGCATTGCACTCGCTGGAAGACGGTGCCGAGTTGCTGTCAATTCGAGCACCCGAGATCAGCAACGAGCAGGAGAGCGGCGGATACGTGTACGAGAGCTTTGCATTCCACCCTGATGGTCAGCTGGTGGCTACGGGTACTGCCGAGGGCGCTATCCGCATCTGGGACATCAAGGCAGGTGCCAATGTGTCGACGTTCCAGACAGGACTTGGTGGCAAGGTGACATCGTTGGACTTTAGCGAAAACGGCTACTACCTCGCGGCTGCAAGTGACCAGGCCAAGCTGGTGGAGGTGTGGGATCTTCGCAAGCTCAAAGCCGTTGGTAGCATCACTGTCGACGCTGGCCAGAGCGAGGACACGGAAAAAGCCAGCTCCAAAAAATCCGCATCGCACGGCGTGTCTGCCGTTCGCTTTGACCCCTCGCTCCAGTTCCTTGCCGTTACAACTGACTCGGTCAGCGTATTTGCAAACAAATCCTGGAACCAGCTTGCCGTTCTTGCAGGCACCAAAAACATCACAGATCTTCAGTGGGACCGCTCCAACGGCTCCATCGTCGTCTCTTGCCTCGACAGAACTGTACGCTCGTTTGGCTTGTCTGCTTAGACGCTATAACTTACCTCGTCCTTCCTTCTTTGCACTCTGTTACCCTGTTTGTTGTTTGTCGCTGTATCACTACAATTTAATCGTTATTGCTCTTTTCAGTTGGTGCCCTTGGCGCCGCGAACAGAAGCTTCATTCATCCGGCGGAATGGCGTCTAAGTTTTATGATCGCCATGTTGTGGCCGGGATGGACACAGTTGAATGCGAATGTATTCTGGTTCTTTAGCTGCTTGGTGGATCGGCCTCTAAGCTTTCTTCCTTCCTCGCCTCTTCCTCCGCAAAATTGCAGTACACATGCCAAGCAGTCGTGCAGCACTGGACACGGCGGTCAGATCGCTTGGCGAGGGGTTGTACCTGTGCTGTTTTTGCAAAACTAGTAGAACCTGTGCCTTGCACTTCCCCACTGTGCAGCATTACAGTTCAGAACGACCTGTTGCAGAGTATCCAAACCCACAGCACGGTCCGAAGCACACGCCGCTAAGCGAACCGCGGGTTGGCGCAATGGCCGGCAGAACAGTGCGATTTTATTCTCAGCTTGTCTTTACAGCAACGAGACCACAGCTAGTACGTTCTGTATATTGGCGAGAGACCGGGCACCAGTCAGACATCAGAGCGCGCAGTGGCACCTTTCACGCTGTCATGCTTGGACGAGTTTGTCTGTGCCCCTCTCTCTTTCTTGGTGTATGTGCAGCGGATCTGTCAATTCTCGCCTCTAGTAGTCCCTAGACTCGTAAAGAGAACTCACTCTCACGAGACGAGCTGGAGCGCTTAGGCGTCTTGTGCCTCTCCACCCGTTGTGTGAAGACAGAGAGCACTACAGTAGCTATTTATTCATGCCAAACGAGATCCGAACCTGCTAGCTTCCACAAACCGCATACAGCTCATCGCGTATGACGCTAACTCGAGGCCCCACCCTCTATTTGTTGCATAGACGGCCACTTCACCTCTTTGTCGAATCGGACCGGGCGATTTCATGTACAGTTGCTTGCGAGAGTGAGAAGGAGAGTGAGAGTGAGAGTGATGGTCAGGAACGTCTCAAATCACAGTCTCGCGCTCTCCATCCCACCAAGCGATCGGCTGTGCCGCTGTATTGTACAACCATGGATTATATGCTGATCTCTGACCGCTCTTCTAACGCAGCTTGTCAGAAGGTGATATTTCTGATATGCTTCCCCCTCGCGCTCGGCTGAGCCTAATATCACGCCCTCGGCTAGCATCGCTTACAATGCGTCGCTTCTACTTTCATGCAACCCACACCACATCCTCCCACGGCCAGACATGTCGATCAAACCATCACGATGCCACAAAAACCCATTCGGTGGGGGCTAACGTTCTCCATTTGTTCTTCCATCACTTCTTCGTCCGTTCCTGATTTGTCCCTTTCCAGGCGTTTCCTAAACCCCTCTTTGGTCTTGTGTATCGACGCTCGACCTTCATTCTTCACTGAGACGTATCGGCGGAAGGAGGAGCTAAACTCGGCAAGATGCGATTCTCTGTCCTTCCAATGATCAGCGTGTTGGCTGCGGTCGTTAGTGCCGCGCCAATCTCGATCTCAGTCTCGCACCTTGCGATTCGGGCTACTGGCCCAACATCGGATGCTCCCTTCACGGTTTCGACGGCCGACGTGTCTTCGACCATCACCTGTCCCAAGACGATCCAGAAAAAGGCCGGTGGCGTCGTGCTTCTGGTGCATGGAACCGGCTCAGATGCCAAGAAGAATTGGGAGGGTGGTCCCTATCTCGAGCAGCTCCCTGGACTTGATCCTGGCTTCGATGTATGCTACATTGATCTCCCAGGTCATGCGTTGGGTGATGCTCAGGACACTGCCGAGTATGTTGCTCGGGCTGTCCAGATCCTGGCGCCCCAGAGCAGCACAAAGAAGGTCGCTTTCATCGCACACTCTCAGGGCAACCTCAACGTGCAGTGGGCTCTCACATTCTGGCCGAGCATTCGTAGCTCGGTTTCGTCGTATGCAGCGCTCGCGGGTGACTACAAGGGCACCACCATCGGGGCGTTTCTTTGCGATGCTCAGAATCTGACTACCGGAGGATGCCTGCCTGCGACATGGCAGCAGAAGCCCAATTCAAACTTCCTCCAAACGCTCGGCAATGCCGGAGGCCTTAGCGCACTGGTCCCTTCAACATCCTTGCGCACACAGTACGACGATGTCGTCCAGCCCGAATCCGGCCCAGAGGAACAGACCTCGTCCTACCTCGCCGGCGCCAGCAACATTCTGCTGCAGGATCTCTGCGACGCCGCCCACCTCGCAGATCACTTTAGCATGGTCGTCGACTCGGCTGCTTTCGAAGCCGCATACCAGACCGTAAAGCTCTCCCAAGCCATTCCCAAGAATCAGATTGACAAGAGAGCTTGCACCTCCTACTTCCGTGCCTCTGGCCTCCAGCAGTCCAGCCTCACCTCCCTCCCGACCCTAGCAAAGAGCGCTTTCTACGACATCATGTCCCTCACCA
Source organism: Testicularia cyperi (assembly GCA_003144125.1). NCBI lineage: Eukaryota > Fungi > Basidiomycota > Ustilaginomycetes > Ustilaginales > Anthracoideaceae > Testicularia > Testicularia cyperi. Next base: position 1,402,898 of record KZ819188.1, read on the forward strand.
TCGGAGGCAAAACGGTCAGCAGCGAACCCGCCATCAAGAACTACGCAAAGACGTATGCGCCCTGATTCCCCGTCAATCCTGTGCTAGTGTTCTGATGCCCCAGTTCAAAACGCCGAGAGACCAGGATGCGCTCTCGAAGATCCAACGATCGACAAACGCCTTGACAGTGTCTCTTGCCTTACGATCTCGTATTCCAGTCTCATGTACCACGAACGGCAATGTACGAAAGTAATGACGCAACGCAGCAACGAGATGATTCGAGCCGTGTAGCTACTGCTAAGGCCCGGCTGAAACCGTTAAGTTGGTGGTGAAACCAAACGAGAGCACGGAGCATGCGAATCGCAGAGGTCGCACTCTTTGGTCTTCTGGTGCCCTCTCGGGATCTCGGTACGTGTCACGTATTTCCTGAGCACATTCTGGTCGCCGTTGTTCGAGCCGCAGAAGACACAGACGATCAGGATCGACTTCTGGAGCAGATCACTAGTATCTTGTAGTCTCGGCTATAATCGGTCCGGATCTGAGAATCCTGATCCTTTTCGTTTCATTCAGGGTTTGTAAGATTTCTGTTCCTAGCGACGAGAATGTCACCGTTCCACACACGGTACGTCTCTGAGAAGAGTCCAAGTCATTCACGCTGACATTCCCCTACTCGCACCCGGCCCACCTTCCCTGACTCCGCTGTGCCCTTGTCCTCTTCCTGGAAGAGCTGGAGTGGCAGCGACGACTATCGTGCCCGGATTCCGCCATGTCATGCTCGCTGACCTGCACGCTATTGTCTCGACGTTTGGCAGTACAGTCTGTGAACTGCTGACGACCGTGTCTATGTCGACGTCGGCAAATGAAACCTGACCGCGCACGTCTTGCATTTCGCGAATGTCCGCCTGTCAATCCCACTTCTTGTCAAGCTCTCGCTCTCCGTCTTTCGGTTTCGGCGCTCACCGGACCGGCAAGGTCCTCAACAGCAGTCTGCTGGATCCCCAAAGGAGCCAGCATAGTACAGTATCGTGTGTGCTGAGGGTACGTATTGGAGAAGCAATCCTGCCGGTAAAAGTTCGACGCTACATTGTAATGCATACGAACAATTAACGGCGGTGTCAAAATCCAGCTACAGAGTCGCAGTTGGTACCAATAGCTCTCCCATTGGCCCTGGACTTGGGACTGTCGGTGCCCGCTGCAAGATCTCTGCTCTGGAGTTGACAGTCGATCGGAACGCACATCAAGTGTCAGAGACAATGGAAAAAAAAAGCAGGAGAAAGCTGTCAGCCGTTAATTAAATGTGCTTGATCATGGCTTGCCGCGGCATGGCTTCTCCGCGGACAGCACTTGCGTTTGCTTCCTATCCTTATCACTCCTTGTCCCAAAGCCTGTGACGGGGGATCGTTGGCCCGAAAGATCAGGTCCGCTTCTGCTTGGGCTACTGGGCGATACTTTGCGCAGCAAGGCGAATCAAAAAAGACAAGGATTTGACCAAGACCCCACTCGCATATCCGTTTTTTCTCCCTTTTTCCGGCGATCCCGTCTATTATTCGTTATTTGAAGGCACAGTATGCTTTATTTCCCCCCCATCAACCTTAGCGTCACAGAGACCACTTGGGCTATGCCAATCATGCATCTTGGGCGTCGCGATCAGAGCCGCAGAATAAGCAATCCAAACTCCGCCCACCGAGCCCATCAGGTAACAAGCGTCATCGGCGTTTCTTCCTTTACGCAGATCACACAGCGCGCAGTACAGTAGTTGCCGAAGAGTCAGGAACAACCACGTTGAGCAACTCGTGTGTCTTGCGTTTGGGTTTACTGTGCACGGAAGGGAATTGGAAGAAAGGACCTGCAAGGGTCGGAGACGCTAGACCTCGGGTCTTTGACCTTTTGACCCTTTACCTGGCCTTTCAACGCACACTACTTGGCGCAGTAGGTGCACTAGAATGCGGCGTCGGGCTGTCCAGGAACCCTACTCCGGGAGGCAATGGGATGGCGACTTTCCGACGGCCCAGGATAGCAGACAGCGCAGCGCCAGATCCCTTGGCCCGACGGAGGCAAGGATGCGAGAAGAAGCCTCTGTACGGATGAATGCGGAGAGGGCGGTCGTACTGTAGTCACGAGCACCGGCCCCAAATACCGCTACAGCCTTGCCTGCGTTCTGTACACGCGAATGAACGGTGAGTACTAAGCGGCAATTTGTTTACTGCTTGGTGGAGCGCCGATGTCCACGGAGTTAGTGAAAATCCTGCGTGGATCGGATCGAGCTCTCCGCTGACGTCGCGGTAAATTTGGCATGCGCAGAAGCACATTGCCAGACATGTGCAGGTCCGCGTAGGCGAATAGCGGAAAACGGAGATCCTGATCAAAAGAGCAGGAGACAAAGACCAAAAAAAAAAAACAAAAAAAAAAAACTAGAAAACACCCCCCCGAGGACCTCTTCGAATTCGACTCACTACAGTACCGCACGCTCTGAAGGCAAAGTGTCTCCGCTGCAGTGAGCGGATAAGGGCGCTCGGACGCTCGAACCCGACGGTATCAGTGCAATCGGTCAACATCAGGAAGACCTGTAAATATCAATAATCAGTCTGTGTACCACGGTCAGCAGGGTGTTGGGAGGCATTCATATGAACGGAGATGCAATGCAGCTAGTTCATTAATAAGTAGCTGCCTTTTGTGTGAGATAGGACTGGAGTCGTGACATGGCTGAAATTCCACCCGGAGCTAAGCCTGGGGTCCGGAACTGGTACACGCTGGAACGGAGTGATTGGCACACGGGCAATTTGAGCCCAAAATTCAGGCAGACACCGTACCGAGCCATAGAAGGCCTTGGTTTAGCTCGTGCATACTGTACGTACTACTGTTGACTTTCTCAACAGTACAGTACAGTAACACACGGGCTAGCTGACGATGCGGCTCAACGACTTACTTAGCCACGGGACATGCAATCCAACGTAGCTACTACTGTACTGTGGAAGCATCAAGTGCAAACTTCTCGCGTGATTGGCCAACAGTTCGTCGGCCATAGGCTGTCAATTCTCTCTGACAACTTCGGTACGGCCGTTATGCTATGTCGCTTCATTTTTCTTTTTCTATTCTCTTTTCTCTAGTCAGTTCGTGGTGCGTGACTTCAGTACGGCCGCGTTACTCGTGGGTGTGTCTCCACCCGCGGGCCAGGGTGGAGAAGAAGGCCGAGCTTAGTCTGCCTTCTTCCGCATTCATGCCCATCACTCCGCGGCCTCCAAAGATCGCAAAAAATCGCTTAGCGGATTCCTCCAGTTTGCTCCACTCCGTGAGAAGCAGGGTGCGCCTCCGCCTCGTGCTACTGTACTCTACCGCCTGTGCCAAGGCGCCTCGTACCTTCTCCCTCTTTTTGTCCCGAGGCCTAGCTTCAGAGGCGGAGCTCTATCTGTCGGCTGTGCCTTGCCTTCATAGTACGTACGTGATTATCCCTTGGCTGTACCGCGGCCCCTCGAACCCTCTGACTCCACACGAGCTGCGGCCCGTTGCCTGACAGTGCCTTAATGTAGTTCAGTGCAGGAAGCGGGCAAGACCCACCCAAGCTTTCTGTACCGTGGTCAATGAAAACTCTCCGAACACTGTGCTGCGTGATCTGTGGTCGTTTCTTCTTCCCACCCTCTCCTCCTCCTCGTCCTCCAAGCTTTCGCCCACGCTACAGTTTAGGCTGTGCATGTCGTGTCACCCGCCTTCTGCAGTGCTGTTGTCCGTCAAAGCCTGATCCCGTTGCGATCATTGCATTGCGTCCCCATCCTCCAGCTCTTCATTTCCTACAGCAACAATCGGTCACACTGACGCCAAAAAAGCGTCTTGCGCTACCGTATAGTTTCGCTCATCGAGAACCACAGCGAGCGTCGCCGCACTCTACATCGCAACCGTTGTCATTGTCACATTCGACCCTCCTTACGTCTATATTCGGCTCGCACGACTTTTAATTCTTCGTTGGCTGGCTCTTGCTGGCTGCGCCTCCACTGTTGTGTGGTTTCTCGGCTTTCTGTCCAGAGGCACGATTGACACCCTTCAAAATAAGACGTGGCGCTTCATCTTGCCTCCAAACCGCCCACCTTCTGGTCACGCGAAGCGGTCTGCGCCCTCCTTGTCGCCGCCAAACCAGCCATCTTTCTGCACAGTCTGCCATAGACAAGTCACTCTTTCGAAGCGATACTCTGCTCTGAACACTTCGGCACGTTCGATATTGGTGACTCTGCTTCGTTTCAGTGGAGGGGTAAACATCGCTGACTTATCCCTCCCCTCAGATAGACTCGGCTCTTCCGAATCGACGCACGAATCTCGCGTAGAACCGACGCTCGGATCACCCTACAGCGTTACGCCTCGTTCCGAACCACTTTCGGCACGGACCCGCATCTCGCCGGAGCTCACCAGACAAGCTTTCCGCTTTCAATTGGAATCCCAAATTTGAGAGATATCCCTGCCATCCTCTCAACCCCAACCAGATCAACTGCGCCCTTCGACGACAAGCGCTACACGTGCACTCTCTTGGGAACGCTGCGGCTCAGACAGCTTCTTTCGGCATTGCTTTGTGTCAGTCGAGAGTAACTAGGATCTTGCTCATTGGCGTCGCTCATCAACGCGCAGAAGCTGTCTCTCTCGCTTCGATTCTCTTGCGCATACCAAGCTGCCGATACCATGTTTAACCCGGCAGCATTCGCTGCGTCTCAAGGGCACATGGGTATGGGTAGTCTTGGCTCGAATAGCATGAATTACAACGCCGTCTTTTCCGACAGCGGGCCCGATGATGCCAACCGCGATCCTAATGCGGTGGCTTCCACGTCGTCGTCATCTTTGGCGGCCAATCACGCCGACGTATCCCTGGACGGTACTAACCTGGACGATGACGGCGACGGAGGAGGAAAGCGGCGACGAGTCCAGCGCGCATGTGATACCTGTCGAAAGAAAAAAGTTCGCTGCGACGGTCTTCAGCCCGAGAAGGGAGCATGTTCCAATTGCGCCAATTACGGCTACGAGTGCACATTCATCGACGCTGCGAGGAAACGGCCTCCGCCACGAAGCTACATTGAGGCGATCGAGACCAGAATAGCCAAGATGGAGGATCTCTTGGCGACGTTGGCACCCGGCGTCGACTTTACCGATCGTATCGGCAAGCCCGTTCGCCGGCCTGATGACAAAACCGAAGATGGACAGGACCCCGGCCGCTCCGATTCGCAAATGGAAGCTGCAATCAAGGCAGAACCACAACCGATAGGCCTGTCGTGTGACCTGAGTGGTCCTGGTCACCACTACACTCACGCCGAGCGGATCCGTGAGATGCTTTCTCCTTCGCACAACCGGGAACAAACGTGCGATACGGACGACGATTCTGAAGATGACATCGCCTTCATTGGAGCCGGCCTCTCCGCAACACGTATCGGCAGTGGCACTGAAAAGCGCATCCATCCCGACGAGCGCTTCATTGTAACAAAGTCTGACAAGCTCGCCGTCGACGAGGTGGCACCGCAAACGCACAAGTTCATTGGCAAGGCCAGCGCCATGCATCTGCTGCCTCTGGTCGAGAAGCTGAGTGGGAGGGACAAAACCGATCTCGGCTTGTATCCCAAGGGCGCGAGGCCCGAGTTCTGGATTCTTCCCTCTGGTCTCATGGATGCCCCCGGCGACGTGAGCCTAGTGATGGATCTCTGGCCGGAGCCCGACCTCGCGACCAGCCTGCTCGATGCCTACTTTGCCCGTCTGAATCATGACTTCCCAATGATCAACGAGGCGCAGTTCCGCGACGAGTATGGGAACAAGCCTGAATTGCGGAAAGACCCCGAGTGGGTGGCGAGGGCCTTTGCCGTCTTTATGGCAGCGAGTCAACATCTGCTGGACGATCGCACTCAGGCCGATCCGAAGGATCCGCACAGCCGCGGAGTCCACTTCTGGCACGCCGTAAAGACGCTCGCGTGGCGCAACACGCCATTCGAACGGCCACTCTGGCGCGTGCAGACCATGCTGCTTTGCACCCTTTTCCAGATGGGTACACCGGTCTCGGCCTCGGCCTCGTGGTTCTTGCTCGGAGGCGCAATTCGGGCGCTTCTGGATATTGGCGCGCATCGCAAGCCTACCGCAAGAAAGCTCGGTCTGTCTCGAGTCGACGAGGAGAGCTTCAAGCGCGTGTTTTGGGTTGCATATAGTCTCGATCGTGAAGTGTCGGCTGCGCTGGGTCGTCCAGTGATGCTGCAGGATGAAGATATTGACCTAGAGCTTCCCGTTGCTATCGACGACTATCTGCTCTTCAATACTCCGGAGAATCAGCCGCTACCCGAGCAGCCTAAGGAGTCACCAGCGATCATCACTGGTTTCCTCTGCGCGCTGCGCCTTGACGAGCTCATCGGACGTACTCTGCGCATGGTATATGCGCTCCACAAGACCAAGCTGCGCTTTGGAGCTCACGGTCGTGAATGGGATGAGCGCATCGTGACAGAGATCGACTCTGCCCTGAACAACTGGCTTGACACTGTGCCCTCTCACCTCCGCTATGATCCGCACGAGACCAACGACGAATGGCTCATGCAGTCATCGCTGCTGTATTCCAAGTACTACAACTGTCAGATTCTGGTGCATCGTCCCTTCATCCCGGCGCGCAAGTCGGGTAGTGAGACCTCTATCCTCAACTTCCCTTCTCTGGCCATCTGCACCAATGCGTCCCGCAGCATCAGCAATCTGATCTGCACACTCAAGGAGCGCAATCTGCAAAACGAGGCTGGTATCCCCATTGCCTTCCGCTCATCGTCGGCAGCAGGCATCCTGATGATGGTCATCTGGGGAGCCAAACGTAACGGCGGAAGAGTGTCGAGCTCCGCATCTGCCGATCTGCGCCGCTTGATCGACGTGTGGAAGTCCATGGAGCATCAGTGGCAGGTGAGCGGCAAGCTCGCCGACATCATGGAGTCGCTCATCGCTTCCACTCACGCTCCCGTCCCCACCAATCTGTCCGTGGAGCAGGGCCACAAACGACACCGTGACGGTTCAGAGGTCCAAGACGATTCGATAAGCTCCCAGCAGAGCTCACCGCTGTCTGGCAACGCTCGACCCGGAGACTTGAATGCCTTTGATACTGAAGAGGCGCAGAAACAACCTCGGAAAGTTGCCGGCAAGAAGAAATCTATAAGCGCTGCAAAAGGCGCCTCGTCGGATCCAGTCTCGCGACAGTTGCCGCTATCGACGCAGCAGCTTGCCAATATGGCAGGAGGGTCGAGTGCGGAAGAGTCGCCCGGATCGGCAACCGATGGGCCCATCTGGCCGCCGTCCGGAGCTTCTGGCGCACCTGGTGCTGCAGACATGTCCCAGATGGGAGTGCCCTTCGGCCACTACGGAATGATGACGCCGCAGCCTTTCCAGCGTCCGCGGATGCCCTCACTCGGTGGCGATTCGGGACTGACGGGATCCATGACTTTTGGCATGATTACCCCCTCGGCGTTCGGATGGGCACCTGGCGGAATGTCCCAGGGCAGCGATTTCGACTACCTTCAGGGGCCTCATTCGCAGGCAAACTACCAGCAGCCTGTTCCAGCAATGACGCCGTCGATCTTTGACAATCTGAATCTCGGGCCCACCATGCCCAGCGCCGGCATGGGTGGCGATGGCGGTGGCATGTCGGGATTTGCAGACTTTTCGTTTGGCAATCCTAACACCAACGGCGCAGGCGGCAATTTTGGCATGCCTCCCGTCAATAGCGGCGTCAACTACAGTGAGGCGCAGAATTCCGCCTCGCATGGTAGCACCCCGCAGTCAGACGCTGGCATTGCCAATATCGCCTTTGAGCTCCTGCAGAAGCAGAGCGTATGGGGACTCGAAGACGACTATCTCAGTCTGCTCAACCGCCAAAAGCCACGTCAGTAGGGGAGTCTTGTCGGCAGAGGGCTCGTGTCAGGCTCTAACTATTCTCGCATCTTTGTTTCCTCAATTGTACCACCACTTGGTCTCTCTTGCTTCGCCTGTTCCCGACTCCTGATCTTTCACCACTCCATCCAGTCACTCTTACCAGAGGGCACGTGCTGCAATTCTAGCTAATCTGGAGATTCTATATCTCTGTCGCAAATAGCATCAATAATGACAGTGGCGGTGTAAGGATAGCAAAAGGTATATGTAATGTATGCGGGGACGCCATTGTCACGACTAGATGACAAAGACTCTGGTTCTGCGTAGGCCGCCGGGGCCACCAGAGCCTCGAATGCCAGTGGTGAGGGCGGCTCTGCCTCGCTGCAGCTTGGCAAATGCTTCGTGGATGTGCGAGGGTCGCAGCGGAGTCTCGACTGTGGGGGGTAGGGTGAAGAGGGTGCAGAGGTCGTTGTCGCTTTCGTTGGATGGATGTTGTTTTGTGTCTGTGCCAAGTTGCGAGTTGGGATCTGTCGTCGGAGCAGGGTCTGTGTTGGCGTTTGCTGCGGTGGTGGTGGTGGTGGTGTTGGCAAGGTTGCCGTCCAGGGTGTCTGAACGGGCACGTTTTGCAGGGTCGGATGACTCGTCGGCGGTGTCTGTGGCCTTGCGTTTGGTAGACGAAGCGGCGGAAGTGGAGTTTTGGTCCTGTACTCTGGTAGCTGTACGGACAGACTCCTTTTCCTCGAGAGACTTTTTAATCGCGACGGCACCGACACAGAGCTCTCTCACGACCTCAAAGGCCAGGAAGCCAAGGATATCAATGATATCGTCGTTGGGCTTGACGTCGAGATACGCATTGGAGTTGATGAATTCTCGGAACTTCTTCGCCTTGCGGAAGGTAAAGCTTGCCTGTCTGCATTCGGAGTAGTGGACGTACTCGTCGCGTGTCATCTGCCGGGTTGCTTCATCGGCATCTTTGAGACGTTGCATCGAGTCTTCGTGGGCTTCCAGATCGTCTTCATCTTCTTCCTCCTCTCCGTCAGCACCGGGAAGGGAGATGAGATGTTCCGAGTACACGGACGAGATTTCCCAGGGGAGTCGAATCTTCATCTTTGTTGCTTTCATACTCGGTCCGTCGATGGCGGTCGGATCTTCTAGTGCGTCCATCTCGGTAGACGGGGCGCCCGCCGAGTCACCCGAATCCTTTGCATTCTTTCTAACGTCTTTCCAGCTAAGGTACGTACGAAGGCGGTTGACTTTAGCCCTGTCGTAGCGAATGAGAAAGATGAGATCCTCGGGGGAGAGGTACTTGGAAGCGCGGCGCTGAGCAAGTCGTCGAGACTGGATGATCATCTCGATCACCTGTGTGCGCACGATATCTTCAACCAGGCGCGTCACGTCCGGTGCAGGATCCACGACGTCCGCAAACACGAACATCATCTGGGCTATCTCCACCTGGTACCGATACTCGGGCATTGCTCCATCGCCATCAATGCCGTCCGTCCCGGCTGGAGGGAATCCTGGGGCTCCTGGTCCGAGTGTGCTTGGCCCTGCGGCCGCGTTGGATTTCGACATTTTGCGTCGTGACTTGTCTCCAGAATCGAGTGTACAAATCACCTAGAGAAGCTGTTGGGCATCCGGATTGCCCAAGCTTGCAGATAAACAGCTACTGTAGTTGTCAATAATGAGAACGGATGGTGGAGCTCTAGCGGAGGCATGTGTGCAAGCGCGGTCAACCCTGCAGCACCCGGGCAGACATGTCCGTGGAACTGGGCCAGCAGACAGGCTCACATGGGAGCTGCGGATGTTAGACTTAAGACAGAGCGATATGAGATGAGAGATCTGACACCCGCAATTGTCTTTAACCGTCAACCAGGCCGGCGAATTTTGCAGCAGCAGCGCAAAGGTCGAGCTGAGCGGCAATTATCCGCAATCACCGATATTTACCGAACAACCCGCCGAAGCATTGACGAACAATGCAAGCCAGCGTGGATGGCAGTTCGGTGTGCTGAGGCGGACCGCTATCGAACATGGAGAACATGTACGGACGAGTCATGAACGTGACGTGAGTGTTGCGGGCCCCGGTACTAGACTGTGACGGCACATGTCGCTCCCAACTGGCCGGCGGTGCGGACTGGACTTCGCCCTCACCAAGAGAAAGCGCCTGCATTGCTTGCCGGTTGCAGAGCTTCGAACAAGAAGTCTACTTTGCATCATCATCGACCAAGCCTATGCCTACTGTACTGTATTGCGAGAACACGTCGATTCCAGCAAATGGGGCTGTTTGCCGTTATCGAGTCCCCGTTTAAGCCGAGGCTTGGATGCACACGCGACCCTATCTGTGGGAGACACATGAACAAGGAGAAGCTGCAGGTTCGATCTAGGATCAGCAGGGTGTGTTTGAGTCGCGTGAGCTGCAGAGCCGAGCGAGATTGGCGCGTCGATGGATTTTATCGGTCTCCTCTCTCTCTCTTTTCGGGCGAGCCGCTGTGCTCGTCGACGGCTTCGAATGCATCTACCCACCGTGGCGATTCTGCACAGAGCAGTCTCCAGTAATCCAGGGCCATCGAGTCAGCTAGCAATTCACCGAACCATGGTCTTATACCGCTTCTAGAGATGATGGCTGCCGCATGCAAGAGATAAGTGCACGAGGCACGAGACCAGGGGACGAGCGCCGAGGAATTGAGCGAAGGTGGTCCGAAAAATTCCACGAAGGTTGGGGCCGAAACTCGTTTCGGGCTCGGTCGAGAAAAATTCCGAATTGTGCGTGGCACGCAAAGTGCAGTACTTGTACGGCACATAGACTGTGCGGGTGCCCAACTTTTTTGGACTTTGAAGTTTGGTGACTCCCACCCGCCTGTGTGTGACTCTTTTGTTTCCTACTTCCTCCGGTGTAGTATAAATCTGAGCACAAATCCATAGGACACATCTTGGACATTCTTCTTGCTCCTTTCCATCGTCACACCATCACAATCGTCACCTCAACGCTGAATTTTTGCACCGTGACGGACATGCCTGCTCCCACAACCTCCAACGCCGCCGTCGCGGCGCCTGTCGTGGCCACCATCGCCAACGGCAACGGCGTCGCCGGTTCCTCGATGGCCCCGCTCAACGCCGACCTCCTCCAGATCACGCGCAACGAGAATGCTGCGCCTCCCAACTTCGAAAACCTCGTATTTGGCCAGAAATTCTCGCCGCACATGCTCACGATTCCCTGGAACCGTGTGACTGGTTGGGGAACCCCCGAGATCAAGCCGTACGGCCCCCTCGCCATCTCGCCCGCTGCGCCCGTGCTCCACTATGCTAGCGGCCTTTTCGAAGGCATGAAGGCATATCGCTCTCCCGACGGATCGGGCAAGATCCGTCTTTTCCGTCCTGACAAGAACATGGAGCGAATGAACCGTTCAGCCGCCCGTGCTGGTCTGCCCACCTTTGAGTCGGAAGAGTTTGTCAAGCTCATCAAGACACTTGTTCGAATCGACAGCGACTACGTTCCCCACGAGCCTGGCCAAAGTCTCTACCTCCGTCCTACCATGATCGGCACTCCCGACAGTCTCGGAATGGGAGTTCCCACCGAGGCCCTGCTCTACTGCATCTGCAGTCCTGTCGGCAACTACTACTCGTCTGGCACTGGATCCAAGCCCGTCAGTCTGCTTGCACGAACCGACGTTGTTCGTGCATGGCCTGGCGGAACCGGCTGCTACAAGCTCGCTGCCAACTATGCGGGTGCGACGCGTCCCGCTCTCGACGCCCTGCTCGAGGGCTACCACCAGGTTCTGTGGCTCTTTGGACCTGATCACCAGCTCACCGAAGTCGGTGCCATGAACCTCTTTGTCGTGTTCCGCGACCAGTCCTCCGACTCCCCCTCGACCAAGTACGAGGTCGCGACCGCAGATCTCGCAGACGGCACCATTCTGCCCGGTGTTACCCGCGACTCGATCCTCTCGCTCCTCCGATCCTACCAGCAAGGCCAGCTCGCCATCGAAGGCCTCCCAGCTCCCCAAAACATCACCGTCTCCGAACGCAAAGTCACAATGGACGAAATAATCGACAAGGCAGAACACGGTCTCATCGCAGAAGTCTTTGGTTCCGGCACCGCAGCTGTCGTCTGCAGCGTAGACAAGATCGGATTCCAGGGCCAAGACATCCCCATCCCCATCCAGGACGACGGCATGGGCACCTTCATGCGCACCATGCTCCGTGAAGTCACCGGTAGACAGTGGGGCATCATTCCCTGCCCTGAATGGAGCTCGGTCTGCTAGATATTTCTACCCCGTCTCCCTCTGTTCCCGCAATTCTCAGCAGAATGTCCGTCTAGATTATCTCCTTCCTTGCATGCTCCCGCTGCCGTCACCGTTCCTTCTCATAGACCGCCAACCACTGTCATCTCTCTCTTGCTGCTTAGACCAGCTGATACCATGCTAATTCAATGCAATACTTTACACATAACAATTTAGTGGCAGCCTCTTTATGGTCCCCCAAGCTGTGTATTGTGTGAATAAAGGGTATCTGAACATTTCTTTCGTTCTTCGTTACGGCCATAGCTGATAGTCCTACGCTGCCAGAGCTGTTATATGGATGTGAAACAAGGTCACCTAAATCGTGTAGCGGAAGTAAGGACTGTCTTCACCACGGAGCATGACATCGAGCTTTCTGCGTTCGAGCTCAGAGGGCGAGAGACGCTGTTGAGACTCGGTGTCGTGTTTGTCGCTGCTAGTGGTGTTGTCAGGCACAGGACGGTCAAGGAGCGACATGTTGCCCTGTTCCCTGTCCCGGCGTCGATTGATGAGCCAGAACGAGAGGCTGGTGGCCGCGGACACGAGGACGCCAAAGAGGAGCAGACCGCCGCTGGTCGCTGTTCCTTTGACGTAGTACGGCTTGTCGGCTGCGGGGAAGAGATGGGTGCCGAGGAGAGGCCCACACTGACCAACGGTTGCGAAAATGACAAGACCGAGTCCCTTTTTCGAGTCACTGATCTGGTTCGCCATGAGCCACATGTAGAGCATCGGAATAAAGGGGAACAGTCCATTGACCACCAGCCAGATGGCGACGTAACGAGCAGCGGTCGATTTGAGCGTTGCAAGCATAAGGTAGCCGATAGCGCCGATGATGAGGAGTACGGTGCATACAGGTCCTCGAATCTGGTACTTGTCCGTGAGCCAGCAGCACAGCAGCGCAAGAATAAAGGCGAGCACGTAAGGAGGTGCCGAGAGGCCCTGTGCTCGGATACTGCCAAAGCCCATCTCGGAGATGAGCGTGGGCAGATAGACCGGGACCGAAGAGTAGCCGACGTTGATGATAAAGAAGAGGACGGCCGAGACGTACGACATAGGGTCCTTGAATGCTGCCGCTGCTTTGCCCCAGCTCACCTGTTCCTGCATGCGGGACTTGAGGGTAGGCGATGCCAGGCCGGTCACAATTTCGGGCGGAGGTGGGCGGAAGAGTCTTGCCTCGGCGATGAGTTTTTCGCGCTCATTGAGGAAGCTGGCGGACTGCACACTATTCGGAAGGAACCAGAACGCGATCGGCACCATGATCAGAGTCGGGATACCCTCGATCAAAAAGAGGAGCCGCCACGATTCGAGCGAAGTGTGCGCATGTACAAGGCCGTACGCAATGGAACCGGCGATGGCAGCCGAGATTGCCCCGCTGGCGACAAAAATGCCGAATCGCAATCCGATCTCGGTCTTGGGATAGAAGAAAGACATGTAGAGTGCCACGCCGGTGCCGTAGCCTGCTTCGGAGAGGCCGAGGAAGAAGCGAGCCGCCATCATGCCGGCCCAGTTCGTCACAGCTGCCTGGCACACCCCCGCGATGCCCCAGACGAGCACGCAAAACGCCACCCACACGCGCGGGGGTAGCAACTTGTACATGAACACCTGGAACTGGAAGACGATATAGGCGATGTAGAAGACGGTCAAGAGCCACTGGTACTGCGAGTCGGACATGCCTAGGTCCTTCTCCATGCCGGCTGTCTTTGCGTTTCCGATGTTGCTCCGATCCAACAGAGCCACCAGATAGAGGAGGAACGAGATCACCACGATGCGGGCATCCAGCTTGCGGACTACGGTGCGCTCCTCCTCATCCGACCACCACTTTGTAAACTTGGAGGTAAAGGGGGCATTGCCGTACTCCGAGTGGCCATGTTGGTCCTCGGACATGGCTTCGGTGTAGAAGGCGGTGGTCGTGTCCGTGTTGGCAGCCTTGGCGTCCTCTTCGGCAAGGTTGTGTGGCGAAGAATCGCCCGATATGATGGTTGACATGGTGGATGTGAATCCTTGTTCGAGGCGGCTTTGTGAAGGTGAAAGAAGGAATGTCTCGGACAGTGTCCTTAGCGCGAAGTAATGGATCTGAGCGGAGCAGTGAGCGACTTGAAAAGCGATACTATATACTCTTGCTTATCTTGAGGTCGAACGTCGGCGCGTGTCAGCACAGGTTCTTGCGCGAGAAGTGGAATAGAGTAATGGGCTTAGCGTGGCTTGTCCTAAGCTTGTGCCCTGCAATTCCGACGCGACAGGCAGCAGGAACGCAGAATCGACGTCGAAGCATATGGTTAAACGGAAAGCTCCGATTCGCTACACTCAAGAAGGCAAAGATGTATGGGGGGAGGAGGGGTGCATACGGTAGTCCAGGATCGGGGCATCGAAGCGGGGTCTCTGTGGCTGCTCGGAAGATTCGAAGACAAGGTTGAAGGGCTGGCCACACACTACTGTACATTCTTACATGGATTTGTGGCGGCGTGATGTGACTTGCCGGGGCAGAGTCAGGCCTTGCTTGGGGTGGGCAGAAGACACAGTCATGGATGCAGAAGAATCGATTGTGGGGTTGTGCAGCTCGGGAGATACGGGGCGATCTCGGCGCAGTCCAGAGCATAAGCAAGCAGTGCGGCAGACCCAATCCTGGACAGGGCGTTTGATTGACAGTCGGCGGCACGGCCAGCAGAGGCGGGGTATCGTACATTACAGTGCATGAGGGATGGAGCAAATGAAGCACAATACACGGACAACCAAATGTACCGCACCGCGGCAACAGAGCCCCGCCGGCACTCGGCATGTAGCGACGCTGAAGCATCACCCCTTTAGTGCAAGGCAAGGTGGGAATGAAAGAGCATGCGGGCAATGCAACTCGAATGGATGCTCGCTTAGCTCGAAGCGAAGCGAGCGAAATCAAAAGCAGCTAGCTGTACGGCTGAGTGAGGAAGACCAGCTTGTAGAACGCCGCACGCAATCTCACCTGGCAAAGTTCTTGCCGAATGCCGCAGTATCGGCGAAAAAGACAACACAGCAAAAGGGAAAGGAAAAGGAGAAGAAGGAGGGTGGGTCTGAGAAAAATGGCCGAGCAAAGCCGTGAAGGCTTCCCCACGTCGACCCTGGGCTGCCGAACACATGACCGGTCCGCAACGTGCATGCAACGGCCCACGACGACATCACACCCGCTTCTGTACCTTCTTCTTTTTTCTTCTTTGAGCATTTCATAACGCTTGAGCCAAAGAAGCGCAATTGCAATACACAAGATTCTATCTGTCTCAGCTACTAGTGTGTTCGGAAGGTTAGCTGAAGGATGAATTGCTGCTGCTGATGCGTCCAGTGTTGGACGCGCGGACTTGTAAAATTCGGCAGAGCCGCCCAAAGCTCCTTGGTAGGACGGAGCGTCGGAATTGCGTTTCTACAGTCCTAACTGCCTAACTCCGCCGGGGTTGGCACTTGCCGCCGGCTGCAGGCTTGCCGCTGTATCGACGAGCCGTCCGCCACTGACACTGTTTGTCATCGACCTGCAACACCAGCTTCAAAGATTTGACCTCGTGGCAACCCACGATGCCATTGCTACAGTATGCTCTGCCCTTGGTCCATACCGCAACGATTTGTGTGGAAAGACCCGCAGCCGGCTCGGAATCATGCGCGGTACCCTGAGGCCCTGGTCACCAGCCTCGAGGCCTTATAGCACGATTGTGACGCAATGCGCCATGCAACATCTCCATTGCATCGGTTTGAGCCGACTTCATGACTGAGGAATAGATTTCTGGCTTCGTAATAGCGTAGGCGGCTGATTTGCTACTCTTATGAAGCACGGAAAGTTGTCAACCCTACACTTTGGGTTGAAAAATCGGCTGATCCGATCAGCCATCGGCGACGACAAGATCACCCATCTGTCGTGATTTCGGGTTCATTTGCGATGCTTTCAACAGACTCAAGCTGAATCGGTCCAAATGATGCGATCATCCCATTACCACGTCGAAACAGCTGCGATCCTCACAATGCTTCAAGAACAGAGCGCAAGAGCACCCTCACACGTTCATCGCTCGGTGCAAGTCAAGCTTCAAGACATATGAACAGGACGGGTGACCGTGCCGCGATGAGGCAAGAGCAGAGGGCACTGTACAGCAACACGTAAGGACACAGCTAGGGGTGTGCCGAGGAAAAGTGTCCTTCAGGCACGGACGAGGGCCTCGGTGAATGTGCCAGGACCAAAGCCGACACTGTTCTTGACGCGATGCTGAGCTAGAGGCTGTGCTTGCAGATCGACAGTGTTGCGCCACGTTCCGCCGCGCTGGGCCGGCGCAGGCAGGGCGTCATCGATAAGCCGCATGATACCGATTGCCTTTTCGTCCTGGTAGGGACGCGTGACGACCTGGATACCAACGGGGAGGCCAGCCATTTTGCGAGCGTCGTAGGCAGTCTTGTAGAGCATGTAGTTGCAAACCTTGCTGGTGTCGCGGAAGTGCGGGTTGGTAGCCCACTCTCGGAACGCCCTCTGCTGCTCTGGCGAGTCTCGAGTATGGTCCTGGGGCCGGTGTGAGTCTCGGGTTGGATCGACACGGGTAATCGGCAATACCGCGGTCGGCGCCTGGACAATGTTGTACAGCACGGTCGAGACAACCATGGAGCTATTGTGAACGCCACCGTCGTGCGGAACCGCCGGACAGGCCTGCGTGGGCGCCAACAACGCATCAAGCTTGAGCTCGTCCCACATGCGCTTGTTCCAGCGCTTGACAAACTTGGTTCGCTCCTCAACAACATCGAAGAATTGCTTTGCACTGAGCTTGCCAATCGATGCCGCGATCTCGGCGTATTTGCGATCGCGCACCACGTAACGCACGATGAACACGAGCACCTGCTTCAGCCAGCCCGGAATGCGGCTCAGATATACGGGCAGACGAAGCTGTGCGATCAGCGCATCCTTGCCAATGTGCTTCTCGAGCTTGGTCTTGTACTGGTCGCATGTCATGAACTTGAGGAAGATCTTGGTGGCCGTGATGGCTTCCAGCTGAGAAGGACGGATCTCGACAAGCTCCACCTGGCCAGGGCCGTACTTTTGCTGCAATGCGGCTACCGACTCTTTGATCGCACGGTAGCATGTCGGTGTTGTACGGTACATGCCGTCACCAACGACGTAACCGATACGGAGCGGGGCTGCACGCGCTGCAGCCACACCGAGCGGGTTCAGCCATGCCTCGTTCAGGCCAAGGCTGATGTAGTTGGACATGGAAAAGTTGGCCAGGGTCTGGTCGTGCACAGCTGCCTGTGCCAGCAGAGCGGGATCGGCACGGTCCTGCTTCACTTGCATCCAGGGAGGAAGTTGGGCACGTACTACTTCTATGAACATGAGCTCGCAGTCGGCTGCGGTGCGGCACATGGGACCTGCCACCGACTCGACGGCCTCAAAGCCCTCGCCGTACTCGCACATATTGTTGAGGCACCACCTGCGCGGACTCGGCTTGATGGTGTAGATGCCAGTATGATGGCTCGGGATGCGCAAACTTCCGGCGATATCTGTTCCCAGACCCGCTGCTGCACCATCCATGGCAATCACGGCACTCTCGCCTCCGGAGCTGCCACCTGAAGTGAACTCCGCGCCGTACGGGTTCGACGTCCGCCCAAAGATCGGGTTGAGACTTTCGAAGGCGATGAACGTCTGTGGTACATTGGTCTTGACAAAGGGCACGGCGCCAAGATGCTCGACGATGGACACGGCCGAAGCCGACTCCTGGTCTGGCGGATTTTTGATCCACAAGGTAAAGCCGATGGTCATCTTGGTGCCCTTGTACTTGAACATGTCCTTGATCGAGATGGGCACGCCGTGAAGTGGACCCACCAGTTCGCCCGTCTCTTGAAACTTGCGGTCGAGCTCGGCAGCCCGCGCAAGTGCCTGCTCGACAAAGACTTCGGTGAGACAGTTGGTTCGAATGTGGGCACGACGGGCGGAGCGGACGTAGGCGCAAAGCACCTCGGTCGCCGTCCATCGCTTCGATTTGATGCCTGCTGTGATGCCAGCGATGTCTGACGATAGGATCTCAGCATCGCCGGGCAAGAGATCAATCTCGAGTCCATAGTATGAGCTCTTGGGGTCTTGTACGGTCAGGGTTGTTGTCTGACCAGATGCTTCGAGCTGTTTGGCCAAAGCAGCTGCTGAGGGAGACGGCAGCGGATACCGCAGCGCCTCGTTGCGGGCACGGACGTGCTCGCTCCTCTCGCGTTGCAGCGACGAGCTGGACCAGAACCACACCATTTTCTCGCCAAAGTGTGCCGCAGTATTGAGTGTTCTCGAAAGATCCGCTGAAAAGCCCCGAGTGCGCGGAGCAATCACAGAGAAGGTTCCAGGTGGGTGGCGTTGTCGCTGGGACAATATATGTATCTCGACGGAGTGATATTGGACGCACGGTGCAGTCGATGGAACAGTGAGGAGCGGCCCGCAATCTTACCCCGCAAGCAATATACGGGTGTTGATTACCACGCGGCTTTCCGAACCCGGCTTTACTTGGTCCGTAAGTGAGCCGGACTGCAAAGGGAAACCTCTTCCAAAGTCTAACAAAAACTGCTTGATGGCGGAATTCTGTACAGTACCAGTAATCGTATCGCGTCGTAGCATGCATACCTGGCATCGGCGATTTCGATGTCCAACTCCACCCAAAAGATTTCGACCAAGTTGCAGGGGTCCAACACAAAACAACTACCGTATAGTACTCCCGTACAGTAGTACAGTACAGTACGATGCTGGGTTGGTTGGCTAGACACGACCTCTCAGCTGATTTGGGATGCGATTGATTACACGGGCAACCCCACTTTCAGTAGCTCGTGCATCTCCCACCCTGCCTCGATGCAGACAGATACACGCACAGTATAGTGTTGTACGCTGGGCTCAATGATGGGTTCACAAGCAGCAGTAAATGCAAATGTCGGCCGACGGTCTGTGAACCTAATATGGCCCTTCTTCGTGCGTCCGAGCCCTCGCCCACCGAACCGATGCACGAGAAGCACGCCAACAGTTCACAGCTCGACCGATGCGATTCTGTCCGTGCTCTTTGAGGGGCGCTTCTAGACCTGATTTGCAAGGACTCGGTACCAGACGACCTGCTTGGTGGGATGAGCTCAACGAACGCAAGGCAGGCCGATCCTCCCGACAAGAAGATGTCCCCAAACGCAACCGGGCAGCTCTGGTTTCCTCAGTCGATGTGGAAGTGGATGTGGATGTGGGCCAGGGTTGCGTCGTGGTGTTCGGGGACGGTTGCTGCTGCTGCTGATACTGATGCTCTGCGTGCGGGACAAGCGAGAAAAATTCCCTCTCAGCTAACAAGCTTTGGGGCACGGGGGCAGTCTGTTTTTTTTGGATCCGTGGGCATGCATCATCTCGAGTTCTATCCGGTCAGCGCAAGTGATTCGGTCGTACACTGCAGTGGTCCCGCACGATGTCGCTGCTGGTCTGCAATCGCACACTCTCCCTACAGTCGTGTACATTCTCCGCTCGCTTTACCGGCTAATCGCTGGGCATCGTTGCGCTTTAGCTCCTCAAACCCTGAGCCACTCACCACTGTACTGTACTTGTACTGTACTGTACTGTACCGTAGCTACTGCTCGAGTCAAACCCGTCCGCCCGCCCGTCCGGCTCTCTCCCTAGCCACCTCGCTCCGCACGCTTGCAAACCCGTTGACCTCCTCATCCGCTCGACCGCTCACCCACTCGCCAGCCGCTGATTGCGCTTCACTCGTGCTGAGCATAACCATCTTCACCACCACCACTCTTCGTAACAATCACCAGCTTAGAAGACACCATCGTCGACGAGGTTGATCCTGTCTAGCCAACGTCGCAATCCCCCCTAGCGCTCTTCAAAAACCCTCCCTTTGTCCGCCGCATTGCCGAGCTCCCAACCATGGCTACCGCGATACCAGCCTCCTCGAGGGGCTACCGTCCAGCTCAGCCTGTGGCCGCTCGCTCATCCCAGCCAATGCCCGCGCCCATCACGCGTGTCGCCCTTGCCGTCAAGCAGAATCAGATCCTCGCCCTGCAGGCACTGCAAGCTGCCGCCGCATCGTCCATGTCATCGTCTTCCTCGTCCTCCTCGGCTGGCGGCTCGCCTCCTCCTCCAGTGTTTGGCCGCTCGTCCGACGAAGCCAGCGTCTCGTTGCCATCCAAGCGTGGTCGCAAGTTCCAGGCGTGTCGAGCTCCCACCCAGCCTCCCTCGAGCCTGTCCCCAACTTGCTCTGTCTCTATTGGCAAGGGCGTCGCGTCACAACTCTCATCTGCCAAGCTGGCAAGGTCCATCCCTCTCATCACCACGACAGTCCCGCATTGGTCCTCTGAAGGCTCGCATCCACTTATTGATCCGACCTCGGGCAAGCGCAACGAGATCTACTCGCTCACCAACGACCGTTATCCGGGTGCTCCCGGCACTGCTCTGGCCAAGGCTCGTGAAGTGCAGCAAAAGGCCATCCAAGCAGCCAAGCGGGAGGCGGCCAAGAAGCTCGCGTCCAAGGCGGAGCTGGAGCATCTAGGCGTCAAGGGACTCGGCAAGAAGCGCAAGAGCAGCAGCCCTTACGCGACCGTCGGTAACCACCACCACAATCACGCTGCTCAACAGCCACAGCCTGCTGTCTCTAGTGCGACCACCCGCGGGAGCGTGGCCGAGCAAGTTGCGAGTGCTGCCATGAGCCGCGAGTCCTCTACCAGCTCGCGTGGTCGCAGCTCGGCCAAGACAACCACCACGACCACGGACAACAACCTGCTGACAGTGCCATCCTCGTCTACGAGCCGATCACGCAGACCGCCATCGCGTGCCTCTTCGCCTGCGCCGCTCACCGCCCAGCCTAGCTCGGCTCGACGTGCCACCACACGCTCCGGCTCGGCCGCCCCAGCGGAGGAAGACGCGAATGGCGGCGGTCTGAACGGTAACGGAAACGGCGCTGCTTCGCGTTCGAGCAACCGCGCTGCCACGCCCTCGCGCGGCAACAGCCCTCCCGAGGGGTCCAAGAGCGTTCACTCGATCAACTCCACGGCGCCCTTCCAGAGCAGTCCGCTCGCCGCTAGCTCCATCACGATGGAGCCGATGCTCGACCACGACGACGCCGACGCCACCAGAGATGCAGCCAAATCACTGAGCGCTGCTGTGGCCAACACGGAGGCTTCGCCCTCTGCTGGACGTTCGTCCGGCATGAAGCGCAAGGCCAGCGCGCTCAGCCAAGAAGTCAAGACGGACAAGGCCACCAGCGAAGGGGCGGATGCCAAGGTGCAGGCGGAGTCGGGGGCGATTCCCGACGACGACTCCAAGCGGATCAAGACGGGCGATGCCACGGCCACCGAGGCAACGACCGAGCGTGGCCAGAAGGAAAGCTCGCCTTCCTCGGTGTCGTCGAGCCGTCGCACCTCGCCGAGGATGTCGACCCGACGCCTGGCTAGTGAGGCGACCTGATCCTACAACACCTCGTGCATCCCGTCCTGCTCTCCTCTGTTCTCTCTTGATACCCTTCATGTCACACCGTCATCCTGCATGCCTCTTCTGCACCCTCTTCAGGCCTCAGTCTCTGCTTTGTTGACCTCTGCTCTGTCATTGTCAGTCATTTGTCTCGATTTTCGCTTCTGCTTTCCATGTTTGTCCTTTACTTTGCCATTCTTTGTACTATGCTTACGCCTTTGCATGCAATTACCAGTTTTCGAAAATGATCTCAGAGCTGTTTGTGTTGCGAATTAAGCCGTCGAGTGAGGCCGTGCTTGCGGCCGGAAGGGGGGGGGGAGGAAGAGAAGGCATGGGCCCAAGGAAGAAAAAGAACGGCGGAGGCCAAAGTCGCGGCGCAATGAACGGGCGGCGCAGGGGGTCCAAGCTGGTGCCGGATTTTTACGGTGTGCGAAATTTTTGGTGTTGGGACCCAAGCAGCTACAATACACGTACTGTAGTACTGTAGTACAGTAGTGAAAGTGTTACATGCGATGCAGCGAGGGGAAATCAAGGGTCTCTGGGTCTTGTGCCTTGCGGCTAGCGTCGTGTGCGTGCTGTGGAGGAAGGTTCATCAGGAGAGCTTGTGTTCGAGTGCTGGCAAGATACAGGAGCAGACCATCTGCGGTCTCCCCTGCACTGCTTCAGTACGGTCAGGAAAGCGAGACGAATCGGACGCGCCTTTGCAGCGTCGAATGTAGATGCGCGAGGCCCGTGTTTCAAGCCTGCCTTTTCGCCGAGCCTACATCTCTCCTCGAATTGGGTAGTTATCAAAACCGTATGTTAGACCCTGATTCACACACTCGAGGGAAGCAAGGAGCTAGGCTGACTTGCCGACGCCGGACCGACCGTAAAAGCGTTCTGATTTCAAAGCAGTTGCCCGTACGCCTGGCCTGCCCTGGCCTTCCACAAAGAGGGCCTTTCCGCCCCCCGCGCCGATGCTGGCTTCAGGGTCCAATCTGAGCCAGCTCGGCGAAAAATGCGCGAGCTGCAACTAATGGCGTGGGGAAGGGCCAGGAAGATCCTCTTTCGTCCCCACTCCCCCGCTCGCTGTCCCATCGGACAGGCCTGCTCGACTCAGCTCCGATGAAATTGCCTCGATCTTGTCATTCATCACTTCGATATATACTGTACAGTAGCAAGCTGTCACACCAGATATCGCACTTCTAAAGTCACTTCTAGCCAACACCCACCCCCGCTCACCTCTTGGTACCGTTTAGAAATCTCACTGCAAAGCCGTCGGTCAATTGCATTCGGCTCTCTTGCGACAATCACCGGGCACCTTTTCTGACTACTTGGCGAGTCTCTTGCTGTACCATCCGGGAAATGTTGAGGACGTCGGCGCAGCGAATGCTTCGACATGGCCGCAAGTCGGTCCAACCGACACTGACCTGCCCTGGAGCCGGGGCTGGGGGCAGAGTCGCATCGGGCACGCCGAGGTTTGTCTCTACCACTTCTTCGACGAGCTCTTCGTCTTCGGGGGGCAGCCGGCTGACGGGTGTCGCAGCAGGCGTAGTGGGTCTCGCTCTGCTCGCATCGGTGCTTCCGATCCGCAGGAGTATGGAAAACGAGCAGGTGCGCAGCCCGCCCGAGCAGGTCCAGCCCGCAGCAGCTGCGGATCCAGCAAGCAAGCTCATCTCAATGGACGAGGTAGAACAGCACAGCAAGCTTCCCAGTGAAGGCGGACAGGGACTGTGGGTGGTCATCAAGGGCCAAGTCTACGACGTGACCGAGTTCGTCGACAACCACCCAGGCGGCCGCAACGTGATCCTCAAAAACGCAGGCAAAGATGTAACCGAGCTCTATGAACCCATCCACCCGCCAACAGCCATCGAAGACAACCGCGAGCTGCTCGGTCATGTTGGCTCCATCGACCCGTCCACCGTCAAAGTGGTCCAGGCCAGCGAGGAGTCCGAAAAGGACCGCAAGCGGCGCCTTGCCAGAGAGAACCTGCCGTCCCTCGGCAGCGTGCTCAACCTCGACGACTTTGAACGTATCGCAGAGTCGATCCTGAGTGACCAGGCTTGGGCGTACTACGCCTCTGCTGCTGACGACGAGATCACCAAGTTCCAGAACCGCGCCTCGTTCAACCGCGTCGTGTTCCGTCCCCGTATCTTGAGGGCGATTGCGGATGTCGACAGCTCGGTCGAGCTGATCAAGTCGAAGAGTGGAGAGGGCTTCTCGTCGTCGTTGCCGCTCTACATTTCTCCTGCTGCGATGGCGAAGCTGGGACATCCTGATGGCGAGCTCAACCTGACCCGGGGGGCTGGCAAGGCGCAGATCGTACAGGGCATCTCTGCAAACGCCAGTGTCGGGCTGGACGAGATGCTGGACGCCCGAGAACCGGGGCAGGCCGTCATCTACCAGCTCTACGTCAACAAGGACCGGGCTGCCTCGGAACGCATCATGAAAAAGGTGCAGGAGCGTGGATGCTCGGCGGTGATGCTGACCGTCGACGCCCCAGTGATGGGCAAGCGAGAACGCGACATGCGCACAAAGGGTGAAGAGGTCGAGCTTGGTGTCGACCACGGAAAGGACGTCAAGGCCCAAGGAGGTGGAGTGGCCCAGGCCATCTCGGGCTACATCGAGCCGAATCTGACGTGGGATGACATTGCCTGGTTCCGCAAAACATGCAAGCTGCCGCTGTATCTCAAGGGCATCCAGACGGTCGAGGACGTAGAGCTGGCCGTAAAGCACGGCGTCGAGGGTGTCGTGCTGTCCAACCACGGTGGCCGTAGTTTGGAGTACTCCCCTGCACCTCTCGACGTGCTGATCGAGCTGAGACAGAGACGGCCAGACCTCTTTGACAGGATCGAGGTGTTTATGGACGGCGGTGTCCGCCGAGGCACCGACGTACTCAAGGCTGTTGCGCTAGGCGCCAAAGCCGTCGGCCTCGGAAGACCCTTTCTCTACGCCCAGTCGGGTTACGGCGAGCCAGGAGTCACTAGAGCCATCCAGATCCTCCAGGACGAGATTCACCGCGGCATGCGCCTCCTCGGCGTCACCTCGCTCGACCAGCTCACTCCAGAAATGGTCGACATTCTTCCGCGTCAGTTCTACCCACTGCCGCCCAAATCGAACCCGGAGTCGGCGGCTTCACCGTAAATCGCTGGAATGCCGATGATTTGTACGCGTACCTCGCACTAGATAGATCCTTAATACACTGCAATCTCTTCTTTCTCGGCCAAAGATCCACGTCAGTGTCAAGCACGCGGCGCTGACAGGTGCCGTGCGTGCTCTGCCGGATTCGATGATCATCAATATGGGTACTGTTTTCTTCACACCATGGTGTAGCGGTGAAGAGCCCGCGGTGACCACGCCCAGATGAAAAGCCAGCGTGAACAGCTTTCCCGGCGGCTGGTGCTGAAATTCACACGATTTGGGACGCGACTGCTGTCCAGAACTACAGTGCCGGTGCTCCGTCTGGTCTGTTTTGGTGCTTGCAGCCTGCCGGCTACACACCCTTTCCGATGCCGATTGCCGTCAAATACACTAGCTAGTAGTAGGCACATGATACAGTACAGTACTGTACCATGCCGCTACTGTCCTGCACCCTCATCTCGCCCTGTTGACCCCACATTTTCTTGGGCGCAGACAATTGCGGGGTTCGTGCGTCCTCTGTCTGCTTCGTCCTTTGCTTGCTTCATTGTCTATTGTTCTCCCGGCTCACACTCCATTCTTTTGTCGCATACCCCTCGAAATTCTGACACTCTATCCATCAACTCTACCTGACTCGTAGATCCTTGTCTTGAATAAGACCCGTCTCTACCGACGAACTTATCTTGCCGCCTCTGCTCGAGAGATTTGCCAAGAAATGCGCGCCGAAGAGGGGTTTCAGTTTGAACGCTTCCGGGTGGGCTCGCCATGGTCGAGCGATGCAGCGCTTCGTCTGACGATTCTGCGACTGATGACTTCGGGCGCCTCACCACTTGCCGCGTCTCGGATCCGGTCTTTGTTCGACTCGTTCGATGCGATGGGTACGCGGATTGCTGGACCCTATGCAGACATTGCAGCTACGCTGGACTCGGTCCATCAGGAGCCTACGTTGGTACAGTACGACGCGTGGGGTCAGAGACAGGACAAGCTCGTGACTGGCGAGGGCTGGAAGGCTCTCAAACGCGTCTGTGCCCAAGAGGGCATCGTTGCCGAATCCTACTCCACCCAACATGCCCGCAACGGTGGCGGTCGTGACAGCCTCGGCAAGTATGCGCGCCTGTTTGCGTTTACCCGTATCGTAATGTTTTCGCCCGTGTCCAAGGTGACTCTCTGCCCGATCAGCATGTCGGACGGCGCTGTTCGGGTCCTCGAGCTCTTTGGCACCGACGAACAGAAGAAACTCATCCCGAGGCTCTGCACTCTCGATCCAACCCAGGCGTGGACTGCTGGCCAGTGGATGACAGAACGTCCTGGTGGCTCCGACGTCTCGCGCACCGAGACCACAGCCGTGCCTCTAGACCCTTCCAACGCGCGTCCCAAGCCGGGAGACAGGTTTGTCATCAGCGGATTCAAGTGGTTCAGCTCCGCTACTGACGGAGACATCTCGCTGGCCCTCGCGCGGACCAACCCCGACCCCACCGCCGGCTCCAAAGGCCTTTCGCTCATGCTTATCAAGATCCGCGATGACAGTACCGGCAAGCTCAACGGCATCCGTGTCCATCGTCTCAAGAACAAACTCGGCACAAAATACCTCCCCACTGCCGAGCTCGAGCTGGATGGCTGCATCGGTGAGCTCGTCGGCGAAGTGGGAAGGGGAGTCGCCACGATCGCTTCCGTTCTCAACATCACTCGGCTTTACTCTGCCGGCGGTGCTGTGGGTGGGCTTTCGTGGGGTCTGCGCTCCGCCACCGCCTATGCTCAAGTTCGACCGGCGCTGGGCGGAGGCAGGCTCGACAAGCTGCCGCTGCATACCGATCAGCTGCTCAAGGTCACTGTGCTCTACCGAGCCTACCTCCAGATCTTTTTCAACAACGTGCTGCTGATGGGTGCACTCGAGTCCGGACAGGCGAGCAAGCGGGAGCAGACGCGTTTGCGGCTGCTGACCCCGGCACTCAAGGCGTTTGTCGCCACAAGAGGGTCCGAGGCGTACCTGACGCTGCTGGAGTCGTTTGGCGGTCAGGGCTACATGGAGGAGGTAGGCATGGGTGAGATGCTGCGTGATCTCACCGTCGAACGAATCTGGGAGGGTACGCCCGCCATCTTGTCGCTCGATGTCCTCCGCGTGCTCGTCCAGTCCAAGGGCAAGGCTCTCATCGAGTTCTTTGAAGACTGCCAAGCCATTCTGCAGAGCATCCCCCAGAACCTGGCTTGTCGATTGAGCAAAGAGATCGAGTTCGTCAATTCGGCAGTCGACAAGGTGTCATCCGTGCTTGTGCAGCTCGACCTAAAGTACCACCTCAGCAAGACGGATTTGCGGTTCACGCGCCACCTTTTGGATCTCATCATGTCTATCAATGCATGCACCCTCTTGCTCCAGCATGCGGCCTGGAGTGCTTCGGCGTTTGCATCGAGCGCCGAGCTCCAGGCTCTTGCGGGTGTCCAGGCTTCCCAGTCGGCTCTCGACCAGGATATCCAGGTCGCCAAGCTCTGGATCGGCACAAGCCAGGCCGCTGGGCAGGCAGATCTCGCAAAGCTCCTCGCTCAGCTCTCTTCAGCAATCGATCCCAACGTCGCTGCTAGAGATGTAGAGCTTGGTCATGCGCTTGTATACAGCTGGGATCCCGCGTCCCAAAAGGCTGTACAGCAGTCACAGGCCAAGTCGCAGCCCCGTCAAAGTTCGTCTCGACCCACCGGCCAGGCGATTCAAGCCAAGAGCCGGCTGTAAATGCACCGTGCCTCTTACGCCTCTCTAGCTTGCTTCGAGGTTTAGTCCCAATCTACGCCTGTAACTCAAATCCGATCCGTGCCTCTTGTGTACCGCATTGTCTCCTTGCCCTGTCCTTTTCCTGGCCAACATGTGTGTATAGGACTGTGGAGTCGGAGCTACAAGTACAGTGATGGGAGAAGGCAGATGCAGACAAGTTGTACCGTTCACGCTGGCGGTCGCGAGAGGCGAAGAGCATGATCACTGGCGTCCGAGACCAAGAGCCTTGAGCAGCGAGCCACGACCGGTCTCGGCGGCAGTGACACCCTTGAGTTTGGACGGCTTGGATGTAGGTGGTGGTCTGCTTGTTGCGCTAAAGTACTGTCTGACTTGCGAGAGAAGAATGCCTCCGAGGCCCCAGACTGCACCCTGAATAAGTGGCGAGAGAACCTGATCGCGGAGTGTGATGTACAGCACCGGGAACCTGTTCAATACCCATCAATATGGCGACAACATGGCGTGATGGTAAGAAAAATATGGTTAGTTGACAGTCGTTATGAGCTGAATCCAGGCTCTCTTATCGAATAGGATCACCGCGCCGGAAAAGCGCAGTGATATGGAACAAGGTGCTTACCACTCAATGCGCAGGTTTCCGGACCAGAATTCGAGTTCTGCGTCGACACGAGGTTGTGTGACTTCGACGATGTGTGTGAGCTTCTCGTAGTGATCCAGATGTTCTGCTTCCTTCGTCTCTTGACCGTGCAGGTGCTGCCGGATCGTCGCTATGTACGACTGTTCGAACCGAAGATCGGGTAACGTCGGTAACTTCTGGAGAAGGTGATCGTCGTCGGAGGAACCTGATGAGGAACCTGAACCGCCCAGGAATGAAGACACATCGTCTTCGTCCGAATCGTACCCTGCTGGTATCGAGCGTCGTCGCGTGCGATCGGATCTAGAGGGCTCTTGAGTCTGTGACATGCTTCCCCCAGAACTAGAATGCGTGTAGTGTTGATGGCGGAAGGAAGTGATGGCAGAACAGAGTGGGAAGAGAGCGAGTCCGGGGCCACAAGGCGGTGAGTGATGTTCAAGGGTCCGGCCCAACCGACAGTCCACGATGTGGAGGCTGAAAGCTCGAACCTGCGCCAGATCTCGAAAATCGGTGTTAGGTCACGTCACTGCCCGGACCAGAACGACATCCTCAATCATCCTACTTGTCTGTACTCCAATTCCATTCAGCGCCATCGACAGTGGCTCACGGTTCTCAGTTGCAAGTCATTCATGGCTCAGTCAGTCGGAGCTATCGCTGATCATGACTCGGCCGCATGCGATTCGTCGCACATCACTTGCCAGAGGAGAATGGATAAAAGTACACATTGATTCGGATCAAAAGGAGTGTCCCGAGGAGCAAAGTGG
Source organism: Testicularia cyperi (assembly GCA_003144125.1). Classification (NCBI taxonomy): domain Eukaryota; kingdom Fungi; phylum Basidiomycota; class Ustilaginomycetes; order Ustilaginales; family Anthracoideaceae; genus Testicularia; species Testicularia cyperi. The sequence goes on from KZ819188.1 coordinate 1,431,639, forward strand.
AAAAACGAGTGACTTTGAGGTGAGTTATGCTCACTCATGAGGCCGCATCGAAGCACTTAGCGTGCGGTGGTATATGGGCCATCTGCGTGCGATCTGAGGATTCAGCGCTCGATCACAAGACAGCAAACGAGAGCAACATCGTCAATCTTGCCACCGGGGTAGTGGATGCCGTAACGGGCCGCCTCGCGTTCAAAGGGGCTCTGCTTGGTAGTCGAGTTCTGGCAGATCTTGGCATACTCGACGAGGTTGGTCGCAAGCACCTGGACGAATTCACGATCCTCGTCCAAGCTATCTTGCAGACTGCCAGGCTGCTTACCCTCGGCAACACGGGCTGTGTAAGATGCGTGGTGCTTCTCCTTGATGAACTTGGCAAACTGCGGAATCTCGATCTTGGCATCTACATTGTCAAAGAGACCGTCCGTTCCGACGATGATGAGGTCTCCGTGGCGCAGGTTGCATTCCCATGACGCGGCATCTTTCGGCGTGTTGGAGATCGAACCTTCCTGGACCCACTCCTTGGGCAGTTTGGCCAGCTGTAGTGGCGTGTTGAAGCCAAGCTGTTGCGGCGGGGAGGCGTACAGAACGCCTTGCTTGCCCGTGCCCTGTCGCAGGATGACGAAGCCCGAGTCTCCGAGGTTGGCGGAGCGTAATGTTCCCTTTGTCGAATCCATGGTGAGGACGCAGGCGGTTGCGCTTCCAGCCACAACCAGAGGCTCCTTGAGCACCTGCTCGAATGCCTCTGCCAGGACCATGTTGGGCGTAATGGCCTGCATGCCCGACTCTGCATCTGACACATCGATTCGATCAGGGTTGGCCGCCGCCCTCGAGGCCGACTTTGATGCATAGAACATGAGTGCCTGTGAGAATAGCGACGGGTCTACGCCGCTCTCGGTCCATCCACCTACGCCGTCGGCAACACCGATGGCCACGTCGCCTGCGACGCCCATGGAGGTGCACATCAACGAGTCCTCGCCCGCTTCCCCTCCCCGTAGAAGCACATCACGCCATCTTCCGATCTCGCTGTCGTCGGGGAAGCCGATCTTGTTGCGCTTTGCGTCCTCGGCCACAGTCTCGGAGGAGGAGGTGCTGGCTTCGGAAGACGCGTCGCTGGACGCCGATGATGCATCAGCATCCTGCTGCTGATCCTCGGTTAGACGTGGCTTGCCCTGGAATGCGTAGGCGGTCAGGAACTGGAACGGCTGCTGCGACGAGCGCTTTATAGAAGTGACGAATGTTCTTGTGCCCAAAGGAACCGTGTTCGCCTTTCGATGCAAACTGCGCGACGCTGATGTTGGCTTAGTGACGCTGTACGCCGGACGTGACGCGCAAAAGATGTTTTGCGCGGTCACAGCATGAAGTCGCCTTTGTAATGGCGCTGTGTCCAGCGAGACCGCCAGGCGCCGAGGCAGAATCGTCTTGACCATCAACATTGCTGCCTTCACCCTTTGATTCGATATGTGCTCTGTTCTGCACGCTTGCTGCGCTCACGCGTGGTCCTTTCGTTGACCAGCTCCGCCGGAGATGGAAGACGGTATCCAGTTGTAGAAGCGAAGGTGTGACGGCTCTGAGCGTGGAAGATGGAGACGAAACAACACGACGAACCAAGTCCCGTTGTGGGGGTAGCAACAAAGATGCGCGGATGAGCAGGTTCCGAAAAACGAGAGTGGAGAGGATCAGCAGCTCGGCCAAAAAAGTGCGAGGACGAAGAAAAACCCGCACACCGACCGACCACACGAAAAAGCCTGGAGAAGGAGTTGGCCGCACGTCGGTCATGCGGCCATGGACAAGAAAAAACATACGCACGCACTCAAACCTGCAGACAAAATTAACCATTCAACTTTCCCTTGTGCCAAGCTGTGACGCAACACACGTCTTGTATTTTTTTCCGCTCCAATGCCCGTTCCGGCGCAAAAGTTGCAACACGCGAGGTGGAGCTAAACCCGCGAGCTTTGTGAGCACATGCCAGCCAGATGCACAAAGACAACGGCCTAACAGATTTGGTGATTTCAGGCCCCGATTGTCAGATGGACCCTTGGCAGCATATCGACCAGATGTTCCACACCAAACCGTCATGCTGGTTGTCGCTCAAGATCCTAGGCATCGGCTTGAAACACTTCAGGGGCGATCGTGGCTCTTGCATTGCAGTGGCAAAGCGACTTCGTGCTGGCACGGATCGTCAAAGCTGCGCCTGACCGACAATGTCAGACACGGCAGGACGCAGACGCGGGGCTCGGGCGGCCCAAGCTCTCAAGACTTCATTACAAGCACCGGTCCATGTTCACTTCTTCCGCTTCCTCTGGCTCGCTGTTCTCTTTCATGGCGAGCGAGGAGCCTTTCATAAGGCGGCCCACAGCTGCGCATGGCCCAGCCAGCCAACTGCCGATGTCGATTACCACTTCACGCAAGACTCCAAACGCCGGGTGCCACCTGTCCATATTCTGCTGCTCACGGACCCTCAGATAATCGATCAGCACACATACCCGGATCTTCCTCTGCCCAAGCTTCTGTACCCACTTGTTCGACACTTCTCGGACAACTATCTCAAGAACGTCTGGTCCAGTCTGGTGGTCTATCCCAACAAGTGGCAGCATGGCGGTTTCATTCGCGATCAGCACTCGAGCTCGTCCTCAGCCTCGCAGACCGATGCACAGACTGACAGCAAGGGCAAAGCCAGAGCCAGAGGACTACAGACTCCTCCAGATGCAGTGATATGGATGGGAGACCTCACTGACGGCGGGCGTCGTAAACGTTCGGATCCGGAATGGCGAGCGCTGGTGCATCGGTTCAAGGCCATGTTTCCACGTCCCCGTCAGGCACTTTGGGACGCCCTGCCGGCCGTTTTTGGCAGCTCGCGTCAGGTCATAGTGCACCGAGCATCAGCTTCGGACCATCTGCCCAACTTCTATCTTTCCGGCAATCACGATGTTGGCCTGCCTGGCACCTCATCTGCCGGGCATCGGACCGATGCGCTCGCAAGCGACGATTCGACAGAGCGTTTTATGGAACACTTTGGCCTGCGTGTGGACGGAGGCGGCTACGTCGTCAAGCGAGTCGAACCGGCAGCTAGAACAGGTCTCAACGGCAGGATACTTGTCTCGACAGATTCTGAGAAGGGCGCCACACACGAGCTTGTGCTTGTCAACGGCCAGGATCTGGTGGGAATGGAGCGACAGGGTGGAGGCCCCTTTGACAGCGTACTTCGTCCTCAACATCCTGGATATCTTGATGGTGCGCTCGGCGATAGCGCCAAGTCCAGATTTGCGGAAACCTACAACTTTGTGCAGATGCTCAACGACAGCAAAACGCCAGTCTCTAGGGTGCTATTGACGCATGTGCCACTCTTCCGACCTCCTGGTTCCTCGTGCAACGACGAGTCAAGGTCGAAATTGCACGGCGTCACGCGGGAGTCTAGTCGGCCGCTGCACCAGGGTACCGACCAAGCCTCTACGTACCAAAATATGGTGGGCGAGGAGGTCACCAACTGGCTTCTTCAGTCCATAGACCCCCTGGCTGTGTTTAGTGGCGATGACCACGACCACTGCGAGTATCGACACACCCGGCACTGGGACGGCAGAAGACCGCACACGACGGCGCACAACTTCTCGATGAAAGAGTTGCCGGAACTGACGGTCAAGTCCATGTCGATGACCGAGGGCGTTCGCAGACCCGGATTCGCGAGACTCAGTCTTTTCTCGTCGCTTCCGTCGAAAGATCCAGCCACAGGCAAGGACCTGCCTTGGGGCGTTGCGGCTGCTTATACTCCTTGTCTCTTGCCCGATCAGATCGGGATCTGGACTCAGCTCTATCTGCCGATGCTGTTTGTGACTCTGGTTGGCCTGCTCGTGTGGCCGCGACTGTTGAAAGGATCCCGAAGCTCGTCACCAGGGTCCGGCTATCTTCCTCTCAATAGCAACAAGCGTGACGACGATGACTCGCCCACCAGTGCTACACCAGCCTCAACCGTCCCCGTCAGACGCAAGACGAGCTGGATTCACGACGTCGTGGCTGTCGTCGTGGTTGCTCTTCCGTTCTGGATCTTTTGCCAGACCCACGTGATCTTATGATTTCCCACCCGCAAATGCATCTTCACACCAACTCACACAATGTGACACTTTAACTACTCTTTTCAATGAAGGACAATTGCTTGCAACGAAACGAGAATCTATGAGACCTTGAAACCGAGGGAACCGTGCAACAGACTAGGGCTGAATCGTCAGCTTCGCGCGTAATACGCGCGCTTGTGGTAAGAGAGGTGTAAGGTGAAGCGAGAAGGGGTATTTGGGCGACTTCAAAGCGCCTTGGCGGTCAAGATCTGCAGCGAAGAAGGCTCGGAAAAGCTTAGGCCCAGATGGGGTCGACAATAAGGGGGCCCTTTCCGACGGTGTGGACGCGGAAACCGATGCTTCGGAGGGTCTTTGCGTCGACGACGCCACGGCCATCGAAGAAGAAGGCGGGCTTCTTCATAGTCTGGTAGATCTCCTGCCAGTACTGTGCAGGAGCGTCACGGAACTCGTCCCATTCGGTGCAGACGACGATGGCTTCTGCGTCGGTACAGGCCTCGCGCATGGACGTGGTGATGGTGACCTGCTTCTTGAGCTGCTCTGCATCGTCGATCACGCCGGGTTCGGCAAGGTCGAGCATGATCTGGGCGGGCGTCACCTTGGGGTCGTAGATCGAGATCTTTGCCTGCTCCTGTCGGAAGTACTTGCAGATTGTAATGGCCGCGGAAGCACGCGTGTCGCCCGTGTCTTTCTTGAACGCGAATCCGAGCACCGCCACCTTCTTCATGGTGATGGTGTTAAAGAGCGTCGAGACCACCTTTTGCGCAAAGCGCGACTTTTGGTATTCGTTCATCTTGATGACCTGGTGCCAGTAGTCGGCGACCTCGGAGAGACCGAGCGATTCGGAGAGGTAGACAAGATTGAGAATGTCCTTCTGGAAGCAGCTTCCACCAAAGCCGATCGAGGCCTTCAGGAATTTTGATCCGATTCGGCCGTCAAGGCCACACGCGTGCGCCACCTCGTCGACGTCGGCACCCGTAGCCTCGCAGATGGCCGAGAGCGAGTTGATGGACGAGATTCGCTGCGCCAGCAGCGCGTTGGCTGCCAGCTTGCTGAGTTCCGAGGACCAGAGACCGGTCTCGTAGATCTTCTTGCCGTCAACCCAGTTCTGGTACACCTCGCGCAGCGCACCTGCGGCTTTCTTGCCCTCTGTCGTGTCCAGCGATCCGATCAGAACGCGGTCTGGTGCCAAAAGGTCTCGGATTGCGGTGCCTTCTGCGAGGAATTCGGGGTTGGAGAGAATCTGGAACGAAATTGGCGTGCCATCGGCCGCAAAGGAGCTGTTGGACTCGAGAATGGTTCGCATAGAGGCGGCTGTGCGACATGGCACCGTCGACTTTTCGACAATGATCTTGCTGCTCGTGGCCACCGAGGCGATTCGTCGGGTCGAAGCCTCGACATAGTGAAGATCAGCGGCAAAGCCCTTGCCGACACCGGATGTTTTTGTGGGGGTGTTGACCGAGACAAAGATAAGATCGGCCTCCTTGATGGCAGAATCAATGTCTGTAGAGAAGAAGAGGTTGCGTCCGCGGCACTCCTTGACCACCTCGTCCAGACCGGGCTCAAAGACGGGAAGCGTATCCGAGTTCCATGCAGCGATTCGTACCGGGTTGACGTCGACGATTGTCACCTTGATGTGCGGGCACTTGAGTGCAATAACTGAGCAGGTGGGGCCACCGACGTATCCGGCACCGATACAGCAGATCGAACGAACGTGCGCGGGCACCGATTGAATGTGTTGCGACGAAACGCTCACGCCGGAGTCGATTGTGCGGTCCATCGTGGTCATTGACGACTCGGTATTGAGGTACGGAGATGGGGTAGCGACGAAGCCGATTGAGAGATAGCTCAGCGTCAAGATGAGGTTGAAGGGACAGGAGAGGGAAATGTACTGCTGGGAGGATGGAACAAGGATGATGTGGTCGGAAGGAAAGAGTCACAATCTAGGTCGGGGCACGCACAACGATCTTGAGGACGTTGATCCGAACTACTGTATGTGCAGCGTTGATCAGATGAATGCAACACCAAAAAAGAACCGTGCAGCTCAGCTCAGCTCAGCCCAGGATAGGATCGGGTCGGAGCTGCTGGGTCCTTGGGCGCGGTCACCGACGAGTACCGGCGCAGCGGTGTGGCATACGAGTGCTTTTTGGGAAGAGTTCGAAAGGACTTGCACACTGTCGCAGATGGTCGGCGTCGGCGGTTGCAGGGTTGTGCTCCTAGAAGGAATGCTTCCCGTCCATCATCAGTTCGGGGAACAGCAACCTCGCACACTTGAGGCTGAATTCTTCCGCAGCGCACGGAGCTCGTACTGTACCTCGTGAAGGATCACAGGTCAACCACAGCCGTCACAGACGAGCGTCTCTGTAGGTATCCGGCTGCCTCGAGTTGTACATACAGTACATACATCTGCCTGCAAGTGGTGAACTAGCTTGTGGTGCATGTGGACAGACTGCAGCGAGATTCGGCAACTTTCTTTTAAGAAGCATGCTGGAATCCCGCCTTGGCTGCCACTTGCTGTATTGAGGAAAGGAGCTGGCCGAGGGGGATCAACGAACTTGACACGGGAAGCAGCGACAGGGTTCAGCGAGCTGCAGCCTCGAGTCCCGAAGTGGAAAACTCGTGGAGCGCGGCATCCGAGCGGTGTGTGTTGATCTCTCGAGTTTGCACGATCCCGCTCGGCTGTGGAAAAACGTGCACTCGTGCATGATGTGCCCTGGAACCCGTGGCAGCCCTTGACAAAAACAGCCATGTGAGAGAAAGCCACCGAGGCGTCGCGCCCGAGTTGCATGGTCGTACTGTAGTAGACTGCATATTAGATCGCGGCGCGGTCCGACAGATGGTCTTGGTAGCTATATAGTCTAACATCTTGATTGTGCATCTTTGGTCGGCTGAACACTCATGATCCACTTTTGATCGAATTCGAATCGGGTATTTGAACGGGCCAGCCCTTCTCCACACGTGGCTGCGGTCGTGAGCGGCCCTGTGCTATGGGCGGAAATACCGCGAGTCACTCAGCCCTGGCAGTGTGCTGGGTGCGAGAGACCTGAGGCGACGTGTGAGATGGGAGGGCGGTGCCAACTCAGCTAACTCACCGGTGCAAGCGGGGCTGGGTCGAGTGACTGAGAATACCGTATTCCGACTTCTAGTTGCTTGCCAAGCCAGACCCTGACATCAGCGCAACACATCGCCTCGCCTCACCACGCCACGAGCCTCAGCTTATGCACCGCATTCCACTTATAGCAGCCGGCGATCTGATCTGCAAACTCAACTTAGACTCACCTCGGTCTTCTTTGCCCACTCTCTCCATCATCACATAACCTTGCAACGCTCAGTCACTCGTCAAGTTCATATTTGCGGCGTATCACGATCTCAGTTGTTTTAAAGAGCGACCTCTAGCAAACGCAGCAACACCGCTTCAATTGGACATCGAACTTCCAGGCTTGGGGCTTAAAAGCAACACAATCACCAAAGAAACAAGCACAATCCGACTCTATACTGCGCAAGCGTGATCGATATAATTGATAGAGAGCCAAGTAGAAAATCATGATATCCCGGCCGACTACGCCAATTCTCCACCAGCCCGGCTCGTCGAGCCTGGCCACGCCACGAAGCAGCTCGGAACATCCGAGGGACCGGCCGGGCCGACAGTCAATCACGATCGAGGAGCCAGACAGGGCGCGGATGGGACTCTCGTCGCTGGTGTCGACGTCTGGCTCGTTCTCGGTCTCGCCGTCGTCACGCTCTGGAGTGGTAGGGGATGGATCGTACGGCGGCCGCAGAGGCGGACCATCGCTCAGCAAGAGTCGAACAAGCAGCTCGGGAGGTCTCAGCGATGTCAAGGCAGGGTACGAGCGCAGAGTCGGTTTCGACACCATGCCCGATGCGGACGAGACCAACAGCGGTGCATTCTCATTCACTCTGCAGGTCAAGTCGCGCGGATACATGCGCACCAAGAACACGAGAACATTCATGTGCGCTGTCGATGACAATCCGTACTCGGAACGTGCTCTGGAATGGCTCATGGAGAATCTGGTCGAAGACGGCGACGAGGTGGTTGCGGTGCGCATCTTGGACGAAGAAGCCGACAACATTGACCAGGAAGAGGCACGCGAAGAAGCACGCGAGCTCATGGCGAGCATCGTTGAGCTCAACGAGGAAGCCGAGGATCGCCACATTTCGATCGTCGTCGAGTTCGTCGCGGGCAAGATCACGTCGACGATTCTCAAGATCATCCACGTCTACCGCCCCGACAGCCTCACGGTAGGCACGAGAGGCAAGTCGGCCAACAAGTTCCAAAAGATGCTTGGACAGCAATTCATGGGACATGTGAGTCGAGATATCCTCATCTCGTCGCCGGTACCTGTCGTGGTGGTGCGTCCGGAGGCAAAGGTGCAAAAGCATCTCAAGAAACGACTCAACGATCCCAAACGCCGTGGCTACCACAACCTCGTCAAGGGCGTCGAGGGCCTGCCCATGAGCATCACCAAGAACAAGCGCCGGTCGTTGCAGGTTCCCCAGCCTTAAACTTGCTAACTTGCTCCTCCGAATACATTCAGTGTCACCGTGACACCAGGTAGTGTCACCTTTGCCTCTGGCTCAATGTAATGCTCTTTTTTTTCTTTTGCAATTCTCACTACTGTTTTCTTGCACCAGTCTTCTTCCTTTTTTCGGCCTGCGATGGAGTGAACATGAGTCGAAATGGTCCATTACCGTTCTTACCTGCGGACGTGATGGATAGGCGATGACACTCTAAGCTCGACCAATCATGCGGTTTGGGATTCATACATAGTAAGCGAGTGTGGGGAAGAACACTGAGCCGAACAAGCATCAATTTCAAGTGACAGTACTACTGTAGTACGAGTCTGCGTCCAATCAGCGACCTAATTCGGCCATGTCCGAAAAAACCCATGGCGCGGAGAATGGCCGCGGCAATTACAGTGCTGTGCTGTCGATGATTTACCCGACTGCTCGATTCACATATTCCATCGCGCGTAGCCTTTCCGCCCGCCCAGCAGACGCCCGTACGACGACGAGACAGACTCTCCCGACCGCGACTTGCACGACCTTATCGGAAGCATGACGGACGAGATGGAACACAACAGCAACGACAGCAGCAAGGTGTCGCCGAGCAGCGACGTTCCGGCGGCGATTGCCGACTTTGTGAAGCGGTTCTACGAGCTCAGCGACACGCCTGATGTTCACCAGCAGTACGTCGAGTGCTTCATTGCCGACGAGCAGCGCCTCAGCTTCCAGATCGGACCCATGCAGCCGACCAACCAGCCCAGCGGCATCCTCGCCTGGCGTGAGACCGGATGGCAGGGCGTAACACGCCGCAAGCACGTCGTCCATGCTGTCTTTCTCAGCCCCGAGCGCGACAACGATATCATGCTCGATGGATACGTCGAGATCGACAAGAACGGGGCCACTCTCAAGTTCAACTGGGCTGGTCGTATGGTGTTTGACGAGTCCAGCGTGGAGAACGGTCAGCCCGTCATCGAGACTTACAAGGTTTGGCTGGTGAGTGATAGCTGCTGCTTTCCGCTCCGTCGTGGGTTCCCAAGTCGAGGCTTGATGGTGGGAAACAGTCGCCATGTAGCCAAAGGACCGAACTTTGCAGACATTTTGCTCAACCGACACGTCTGTCGCCGCTTTTGCTGGGCCGTCTGTGTTGATCTTTGCCGTACAGAGCCAGGCGTAGAGGTCCTTGATCACATGCAAACACTAACAAACGCAATCCTACTCAATAGTCGTACTGTAGCGTGCCTTGCTGCCCTTTATCTCATCCATGGCCTGTGAATGCTCCAGCTCAGAATCGGCTTGAGACACATGGGATTGACAATATAGTACATGAGATGCAACGGACAGACCCACGCAGGTAATGTCGAGAACTGTGAGACTAGGACAGCGCATCCGGCCAGAACAGATGGATGCTCTCGCTTCGCCAGAGCGTCGGATAAAAAGGGTCTCTGCAAAGCCGAGGCTGCGAAATAAATTGGCTGCGTGCGTTTATTCCTGGCCCGGCCGCCGAGACGTGCATGGTTTCTTCTGGATTGGCTCTTTGTGTCGATAAGCTGCGTTCGTTGGGTTTTGGCTGTCGTGTGCGCACCCGTTTTGGTCTTGATGTTTCCTGCCTCTTATTTTGCTATCCTACCACCACCACCACCACCAGTACTACCACCAATATCACCAAGGTCCACCCGACCGACCAGCGTAGAAACAACTGCCTCTACATTTGAACGTTTGTCGAGATGCCGTCGCTCCGAGGCCACTGTGCATGCGGCTCGCTCGAGTACCAGCTCGAGGCAGCAGCCGAGAATCTCAAGCTGTCGGCCTACTGCCACTGCACGCGATGCCAGCGTCTCAACGGCGCGCCCTACATCTGGACGACGCACTGGACCAAGAATGCCGTCAGCTGGTCCACGTCCTCCTCCTCCTCCGCGGTCAGCACTTCGGAGCATGCCGAGACCGTCAAGCGCGTACTGGGCAGTCAGGTCACGTCGGCCGAACTGTACGAGTCGGTTGCCGGTCGCAAGTTCAAGATCCGCTGTGCCAACTGCGGTACCCCGATGGGCAGCTGGAGCGAGCCCAAGCAGCAGTGGTCCATCTGGCCATCCACGCTCGAGCGACCCAACGGCGACAAATCCGGCCTCGAGGGAACCGAGTCGTTCCAGCCCACCGCGCACCAGTTCTACGGCGCCTGGAGGATGGTCACTGTGCGCGACGATCTGCCCAAGTTCCTCGGCTACCCGAACGAGTCCCCGCAGGTCGATCGTGATGCCCAGCCACTCCCCGCCAACTTCTCCACGAGCGTCTACAACCCGCATGACCCACGAGACATGGTGGGATACGGCCGCATCCTGCCCCATCCCAAATGGCCGGGCAATGCACGCATCGCCGTCTCGTTCGTCCTCAACTACGAAGAGGGCGGCGAAAACCTCACGCTCAACGGCGATCCGGCTGCAGAGCTCTACCTCACCGAGTATGGTGCCGCCAACGGCTCCAAGCCGCCCACGGGCGTGCGTAATCTCTCCGTTGAGTCGGCGTACGAGTTTGGCTCGCACCGAGGATTTTGGCGTGTTCTGGACCTGTTTCAGCGCAACAACATGCGGTTTACCAGTTGGTCGGTGGGACGGGCTGTAGAACAGAATCCGGAGGCTGTCAAGGCGATGGAGGCCGCGGGCTGCGAGGTTGCCAGCCACTCGTATCGGTGGTTTGACCACTCGCTCATGTCGCCCGAAGAGGAGCGCGTTCACATCCAGAGTGCCGTTCGTGCGATCAAGGATGCTTCTTCCAAGTCCCGCGAACCCAGAGGTTGGTACACGGGTCGTCAGAGCATCAACACCCGCCGACTTGTCTACGAGGTCTACAAGGAGATGGGACTCGAAAACGAACTCTACGACTCGGACGCCTACGACGAAGACCTCCCCTACTGGGTCCCCGCTCCCGACGGCACGCCCAACAAACACCTCCTCGTCATCCCCTACACCCTGGACAACAACGACATGAAGTTCGCCATCACCCCTGGCTTCTTCAACTCCGAAAGCTTCAGCTCCTACCTCATCGACGCCTTCGAAACTCTGGTCGCCGAAACCGACCTTCCCGACTCCAACCCCAACTCGGTCCCCAAAATGATGTCCATCGGCCTCCACTGCCGTGTCGTCGGCCGTCCAGGCAGATTCCAGGGCCTCCAAAAGTTTATCAACCACATACAAGCTCGACATGCCCAGCTCACCCAGGACGCCTCCGGAAAGGGCGGTGTCTGGGTCGCTACCCGTGAAGAGATTGCAAACCACTGGAGAACTCACCACCCTCCTCCTTCGAACAAGTAATGACCCCCGTCCATGCGTAGTATTCGCTTAGTCTCTCTCATTAATCAGGCTTAAAATGATCTTTGCAGACGTGTGAATTCGGTACCATTGGTATATGCAAGACATCCAGTATCCAACTGTACAGTTGTGCGTCGTGTTGTGTCGTCGTGGGAGATGCTGATTCGTGAGATGGAATGGCCCGATGAGTGCCGGTTTGTTCAATTGCTGGTCTCACGACCTCTCGAACTGGTAACGTACTCGATCTGCGGCGAGGTAAAAGAGCTGCGGAGGACGTTTGGGAACGTTGGCAGGATCAAGAGTTCCGCCCTTCATTCGCTCGACCTGGTCGCCAACCTGGGCCGCGAGCTTGCCGTCTTGCATGTCGGCGGGGAGGATCGAGAAGCCGAGTGGACCACACTCGCAGTCGGGGCAGAGAAGGTACTTGACCGTGAGTTCCTCCCCTGGTGTGAGGCCGAGGCTCAGATGCGCAAGCAACGAGCTGACGTCCTCGTCCGACGCGTTGGACTCGGAGCCACTGCCGCCCCCGTTGCTTCCGTTCCGTTTGCGTTCGGCTCGTTCCCGCTTCTCCCGCGCCTTTTGCTCCTTCTTTCTCTCCTTCTCCTCTCGCGCCCGCTCCTTCTCTTCTCGCCTCTGGCGATCCTTGGCTTCCTTCTCCTGCGCCTTGGTTCGGGGACCGCCGCCGGATTCGCTTCCGCTAACACCGTCGCCCGAGCCATTACGTCCGAGCAGCCTCGGCGAGCTCACCTCGGCTGGCATCGGCACAGTCCACTTCATGTCTCGGGAGAAGCCGACGTTGTCAAACTGCAGCGGCCCATCCACCACCCAGAAGCCCTTAACGCTCGTCAGCAGACGATGCGAGACACTCGCACTCGCTGCATGCACCGGAAAGGCGGGTCCCTGTGGCGGTGGGGGCGAGTTGGGCAGCTCTAGCGCGGGATTCGAGAGCGGTCCACTCTCCTTGCGCGTCCACTCTCCAGCTCCCTTGGCAAGGATACAGCAACGACAGTTCTCCTGCGGGCAGTAGAGCCTAGCGAGGTTGGTGCCGTCGTCACGGTTGACTAGACGTGCCTCGAGCGCCAGCCCGGCATCCTCCGCGGCGGTCTTGGCAGCTACCGCCTGTCCAAGGATGGACGTGTAGGTGACGCCGGGGCTCTTTCCCGGCTTGGACTGTGCTGCGAGCGCTGCCAGGATCGAGGCCTGGGAAGGCATACCCGGGGGCACGTCCGGTGAGCTGGCTGGGACGGGAGCTGATGCCGAAACAGGCGCTGGCGTCGGTGTCGATAGAGGCACGACAGTGCTGCTGCTGGCCGTTGAGTCGGCCGGTGTGGCCTGCTTCGAGGTCGATTGTGGCGTATCGGTGCTTGCGGGAGCCGAGTGTGACATTTGTGGCTCGACCTCGGCAGCTGGACTTTGGACCAGAGGACCGCCGATACCTGAGCTGGGAGTCATCAAGACAGGGGAGCCCAGGTCTGGACCTGCCGAAGAAGTGGCCGAGGTGGTGCGCTCCAGTCCCGTGCCGATGCGGCTGCTCGTGGTGCTGCTGCTGCCGCTAGGAGAAGGGTAGAGGCTTCGTCGCATCTCGAGCCAGCTGCCGCTGCCATACTGAATGTGACTATGACATCGCACGCGGAAGCCGACCTTTTTGTAAAGCACAGTGAGCTCCTCGTGGGCAAGGAGGGCCAGTGTCTCGTACCCGCGCTTGCCTGCTTCACCATCCGGCCCACGCCCCTCTTCCGCCTTTCGAATGCGGGCAATGTAATTCTCCAGCATGCGGACGGCCAAACCCTTCTTTTGATACTCAGGCGAGACGACCACGCTGTGAATGCAAACCATGTGTGCATCCTCCGAGGTATCGTGATGCGACATGGAACGAAGAGTCAGGGCAGGAGCAGCGGTGCCGGTAATGAATGCGACGATCTTGCGCCGTTGTGGACCTGAGACGGAGAGAGGACCGGCTACCTTGGGTGGTGGTAGCGGGATAAAGGCGCCGAGAAAGAGATGCGGAGCGGCTCTCGCACGCGCGAGCAGCTTCTCGTAGCTGGCTGCATCCTCAGGTGGAAAGCCCTCAACCTCGAGGGCGTGGGCAGCACGAACCTCCTCCGGTCGCACAAAGTCGAACATGATGCTGCGCGGCAGACCTGCGCTATCGAGCTGCAGGGAGCCGGCGCGCTGGAAGGATGCGGAGCGTCGATGCATGCCAGAGCCAGAGGTGGTTTGGGACGACTGGCTCTTGTTGGACGCGGACGAGGACGAAGAATTGGAGCGCGCGCCAGCGCCTCCGCGACCAAAGGAGCCTGTCACGCTCTGAAAGAGGCTGTTGCCGGAGCTCTGTGGAGAGGCAGCGGTCGGAACTGCTCCGCTCGCCCCAGGAGCGTTGTTGGTGGGCGGCGATGATGGCATCTTGACGGAAGTATGGAAACGGTGCTTCAGTTGGTTCTGTGGCAGTGGTGACACTGAATTGGCCGTGAACAAGCGACTACACGGACGAAAATGGCGATGCGAAAGCGCAGATGTTACGCGCCTACAATGCCGTTGGAATGGCGAGCTTTGTCGCTATCGAAATTCGTCTTTGTCGTCGTTCTGGCACGCAGCGAAGCTGCAGTTCGGTGAGACTTTACGCCAGCGTGCGGAAGGGCATAGTGCAGGTGCACGGCTGGTAGAGGACGTGAGGAGAAATTGGCGGACTGACGATGGGTGAGAGCAAAGATGGGGAACAAGACTTATCCAATGTCGAGGTTATCGAGATGGCTGCAGCAGAAGAAAGGCTTCAGCGAAGGGTGCGAAAGGGGCCGCGCGGTGGGGCTCAGCCGGGATGTGATACGCAAGCTGGTAAAAGGAGAAATGAGCGATTTACTACGATGTCGAGTGCAGCGCAACAATCACAAAACGGCCTTTGCGCCCAATGAGACGGACGCACTTGCCTTTTTTTTTGTTTCTTTCTCTTTGGCTGATTGAGGGGTGTGTTCTGTGCTGTACTGTACAGTAGGAGGAAAGCAGATGTAGAATGGCCAGTACGCAACAGCTGCGAATCGGAGAACGACGAAGCAGCACAGTGGAAAGTACGTAGGATAGCTTTTCCTCTTCGGAACTGCTTGGCAACGAGCTTGACGTGCAAAGATTCAGTCCCGATGACAGCAGCAGGGGAAACAGCGCTTCGTGCCGTATAGAACTGGCCCTGGTGCCTGTTGCGGCCTGGACGCCGGACCTTACTCCGATGCTACGATAGAGCCCGAACGAAGGGCGGTTCGTCACGGTACAGAATTGTTTGCTGCCAGACACAGGTACGGGAGGCGGGCGTGCAGTGGTAATTGCGGGCAGGGCTTCTGTCACAGCCCAGCCAGCCAGCAAAGCCAATCTAATGGCGAGCGGGACCTGAACGAGAACTCAAACAAAAAGGCCCCGAAAGAAAAGACGCAGTTGTAAAGGCAAAACCAGCCAAGGCAGGGCAAGATAGGGCAGGGCATGGCACGGCACTGGTTCGAACAAATCGCAGGCGAGGCTGGGTTAGGCCGTTAGGTGGCTGAGCCATTTTAATGGAGGTGGGCATGAATTACCGGTCTTCGGAAAGTGATGCGATGTCTCGTGCCAGCCGGCCAGCTACAGTTCAGTTCTGTAGCCAACCAAAGCGACCATCGCTCTGCGCCCACTCAGCCAACAAATCGGCAACCTTGCTGTGTAGCCGCTCTTCCTGCTCTCTGACCTCGTGTCGCTTCCACTCGCTGCCCCTGTACGACTCCAGTGCTTTGTTGACTGCACGCAAGGAGAATGTGCTGCTGTGCAGTAGTTGCCGCCGTTTGGTGCGGTGCGAGGTGTCCAAATGGCTTTTTAGGTCGCTTCAGAGCTCGCTTTCTCTGCCTTTGTGGACTCTCGGCAATCTAGCGTTGTGTGCACGTTGCCGCTTTCGTGTCTGTCCACCAGTACTGTACATACTCGTACTGCATTTCCCTGTACTTTCCTCGTGGTCCACCAGGAGATCACGACGTCAGTCTTGCCCTTCGCAGCAGAGTGATGAGGATGTCGTCTTCGCTTGACCCTCGCATTGACAATACTCTATCATGGCGCTGATTTCTCGCTCTTGACCGGTAATGCCAGCTACCGCGTCGACTTCATGCCTGCCTCAGTAGCGATATCTCCTAGACCAAATGAATGCCATGAGCGAAACTGTGACTTCCCGCGTATCAAGGTGAAGAGACGATCTTGGCCCGTGGTCAGGGTTCAACAGACCTGGTCGAAAACGAGCCGAATCCCAGAGGAGGTCCAACACGCCCGAGGGTTGAGGGTTTTTCGAAGAGTTGAGCCGCACTGTTCTATGGGGCGGGCTGCAAGCACCGCTGTTCGCGACTCGACCGCCTCTGAGACGCGCGAAATTCGCCCGAGCGTGCACCTTCTGAAACTGCCGGTCGCGGCTCTGTGACCTCGTGCTCAATCGACTGGCTTTGCACTTCGGCGCTTTTCAGATACTTCCATCGGCACATCCGCACCTTACACTACTTTGGCCGGGCGAATTGTCTTCGACTCTCTCGATCCAGAGCTGACAAGATTGCTTGGCAAGGAGAGAAGCACAAGCCTTCTGTCGGAGAAGAAGAGGGGGGCCAAAGGAGGATCGGGCTGCCAAGCGGGTTGTCACATGAGCGACCCTGCCAACTGGCCATGGAATCCAACAGAATCCCTTCTGGCTTGTTGGTTGGTCCATTGGTCAGTTTGGTCGGTGGACTTGCGGACCAACCACATTGCTAATATCCCCGAGCCAAGCCTGCTACTTTGGAAGTCAGACGGCGTGTTGTCCAGAGCGAGTCTCTGCCCCGCCTTTCCCCACACGTTGGCAAAAGCTCCAGCAGCTGCAGCCTGGACCACGAGTACTGTACTGTAGCACGTTGCATCCATCCTAAAGCCACGTCGAAGCTGGCGAATGCACGAGAAGCTTGCGGCCATTGTTGTGACATGCCAAGGGGTGTCTTGTAGAAGCTCGTTCGGAAAAGAAACTCGTTTCATGCTTTCGGATCTCTCCAACGGAAGCTGCGGGCTTGGCGTTGGATGATGGACGTGCCGCGCTCCAACACCTCGGCCTCCGCCGTCGAAAGAAAACAAAAACCTCATTCCCTGGTTCCTCTTGACTGAACCTCTAACGCTGCGATGTGCGATCCGACGTTGTGCTCTCTTGGATCGACCACGGCTAGATCAATGGCCAGATCGGCGTCACTAGATAACGATCTCGATCTCGTTGCAAGCGAAGCTCATGCTGTGGCACGGAACGGTCTAACACTGACCGTGAAACTCGCACAGACCCGAATTCCGTAAAGAGAGGCTGTGGGAGTCGGAAAGTGGAGGCATCAACGTCGAAGAAAAGTCCGAATGCGAGATTGTCTAGAAGCAGCAGCTCAGCGAGACAACACACACGGGAAGTGTAAGGGGATCATGTGTGTGCGCGAAGATGCGGCGTTTTTAAAGCTGTGCATGCCGCCCGCCTGCAGCCATGAGATCATGTCTGAGTGCCGTTGCTTTTGATGCTTCGGTCCGATAGAGACTCACTATGCAACCAATAATGGATGGCCTTCTACTACGCATACAATGCACAGAAAATCCAGCTAGCACAGTGATGGCCATGAAGAGAGTTCAAATCACTATATTGCTTCCGTGATCGTGTGCGGCGGTCACCTTCTTTCGCACCATCACCACCACGAAGTTTGTGATTATAGTCTTTGGCACAAAATGAAAAAGTTTATGGGAAAGGTGCAGCAGGGACTCGACCGGCTCGACCTCGACAAGAAGGGCTCAGCTTCTGCAAGTGGCAGCAGCGGTACAGCCTCGCAGGCACCTCCGCCAACCTCGGTCGATTCACCCCCGAGCAAGCGCGATATCTATCTTCATCGCAAGCAGAGGGGCGTCAATCTCGGGTCGTGGTTCTCGCTCGAGGGCTGGCTCACCCCCTCCCTCTTCCAGCAGGCCAGAGAGCCCAAAGATAGCGAGCTCGATGTGGTCGAGGGCATGGACCCCAACGAGGCCCGTTCCATGCTCGATAATCACTGGGACAACTTTATCAACCAGGACGACCTTCAGTGGATGGTCGACCACGGCATCAATACCGTTCGCATCCCCGTCGGCTACTTCCACTTCCTCGCCGGCCACCCCGACGAGCAGGTGCGATCCCTCCTCAAGGGCACCGACTACGAGAAACACGCGCCTGTCTATCAGGGTGCCTACTCACGCATTCAGCGCGCAGTGGAGACAGCTGCTCAACGCAACATTGGTGTCCTGATCGACCTGCACGGCGCACCCGGAGGTCAGAATGCCGACGGCCACTGCGGCGTCAGCGGCGGAAAAGCAGCTCTGTGGAGCTCGCAGCGTGATCAGGACAAGACGATTCAGATCCTCGTGGCCATGGCTCGCGAATATGCACGCTTCGAGAACGTTGTAGGCCTCGAGCTCATCAATGAGCCAAAGAACTCAGGCAAGCTCCAGAGCTTTTACGAGAAGGCCATAGCTCAGATCCGAGCAGCTTCGCCCGAGGCTGCCGCACTTCCCCTCTACCTCGGCGATGCATGGGACACCAACCACTACACCGGCCTTGTCGGCCAGCACTCGCGCGCCGACAACTTCCTCGTTGCCGACCACCACCTCTACCGCTGCTTCACGCAGCAGGATCACAAGACGAGAAGCGAGGAGCACGCACAGAAGCTGCATCCCGGCACCTCTCCACACCCGGGCGACCAGAATGGATGTGGTGAGACGGCGCGCTGGGTCCAGTCCATGTCACAGCGATGTGGCCGCTCGATGATTGTTGGCGAGTGGAGTGCGGCGCTCAACCCCTTGTCGCTGCAGCACCTCGGCAGCCATGAGCAGCAGCGGCCTTCGAAGGCTGAGTTCGCGCACAACCAGTGGAAGACGTTTGACAAGTTCTGCGCGGGCTACTTCTTCTGGACTCTCAAGAAAGAGGGCGGACCCGACAATGGTTGGGGCCTCTACTCTGCCGTGGAGGAAGGCGTGATGCCGCAGCATCTCGATCCCCACAAGGGACGAAGAAAGTCGGCGCAGGAGCTCGAGTCAGCCCGACAGGGTGCGCAGCAGTCGGCTTCAGCGGGACACGAGGGCTACTGGGACAAGCAAAAGGGCGGACCGTACGAGCACTGGCGCTTTGCCGAGGGCTTCAACCTCGCCTGGAATGACTCGCTGGCCTTTCTGCGTGCCGACGAGAGCAACGAGATCGGCTTCGAGGGCCAGTGGCAAAAGACACGCACCGCTGCTCATGCCAGCCAAAAGGGCCAGGGCAGCAAGCTGGTGTGGGAGTTTGAGCATGGCTACGGCCAGGGTCTTTCGGCTTTCAAGGCTGCCCTGTACGGCTGATGGACGAGTCTGTCGCTTTTGCAATACTCGCGCACTTTGTGTAGTAGCGTCAATGCTGTTTGAATGTAAGACGAGCCGGATAAGCATCTTTGTGTTTTTGGGTGGTGTGGTGTGAGTTGGTATATGCACAAGAGTCCGTGTGTTGGAGGAGCATGCACAAAAGGCAAACGTGGCAAAGTGCATTGCACTGAACACCGAAAATAGCCGAGCTGGAAATTCCGCGGCCGTTGTCCACGGACCCTTTGGACGTCTTCCAGACGACGTCTAACTCTGCTTCTCATACCCATCGACTTTCTTCATATACGGATCATCAGGTTCCTGCATATCATCGCCATTCTTGCCGTTGGTATCACCACACACTTCATTTTCATCTTTTTTCTTAATAACCTTTCTGCACGCAGTTCAATTTGCATCTCGAAAGCATGGCCGGCGCAGCGCAAAGCAAGGTCTCGGTCGAGACGGTCGCGTATGTCGAGGGAAGTTCTGATCCAGAGCAGCAGCTCGACCTGTATCTGCCCGAATTCAAGTCTTCAGCACTCGTCGTCTTTATTCACGGTGGGGCATGGCGATCCGGAAGTCGCTCAGACCATACCGATCTAGCCAACAGTCTCTGTGAGCGAGGTCTGGCAGTGGCGGTCATCGACTACCGTCTCTCGATCAAGGACGAAGCCACGGGGCTGCCCAGACACCTCCATCCCACCCATGTCAACGACACACTTGCTGCCCTCAGCTACCTGCACAAACGCGCAAGCAAGCAGCAGGATATCCCCAGGCAAGGGTGGACCGTTGTGGGACACTCGATTGGCGCTTGGCTCGCCTTGGCCGCCATCTGCACCGAGAACAGAAATCTGCCCCCCAACCGCGCCGAATTTCCTCACCTCATGCCCAGACCTGCGCCCGAAGTGATGGATGCCATCAGCACGTGTGTTCTCGTCGTAAGTACCTCTTGTCCTTTGTACGTCTTTGCACTCAGGAACCTGGCATGCTGACCCAGGCTCGCGCTCAACGAATTGCAGGATGGAATCTACTCGGTATCCACGCTGCTCGAAGAGTACCCCGACTACGACGGATTTGTCTCGCAAGCCTTCCTGCCGTCGCCCGGACCCGCCAACTACTCGGTCGTGTCGTTGGAGAACTGGGCACTCTCCGTCGGCTCCAAAAAATTCCACATCTGGCACAGCCGGGACGACGAGCTGCTCTCGTTCCGCCAGACCATCGACGCACTCGACTACATCGACCGCGCCATCTCGGACCACACCGGCTCCGAGAGCAACCACCCCGTCACTGTACCCACCGACGGCTCGGCCTCCAGCACAACTCTCGACGGTAACAACGTTCCCATCGCGGAACTCTTTCCGTCCGTCACTATCGCCAACCCGGACTTGGTCGTGCCGGACTTTGTCTCGCATCGAGTAAGTACCTGATCGAAGCTTGTCCAGTCGTCTGAACAAGCGGCAATGGCGAATTTTGGCACTGACACTTGCAATTCTTGGACGTTTTTTTTTTTTTTT